>JADKLZ010068789.1:894-30254 GCA_021533235.1 Biomphalaria straminea | reverse complement strand
GCTATCTTCTTTGGCGTAATGCTGGGTCAAATGAGGCAGCGATTGCATGAAGGCATCTACATCCGGTTTCGTTGTGACGGCAGCGTGTTTAATCTCCGACGTCTACTATCCAACACAAAAACAAAGGAGATGGTCATAACGGAGCTTCTCTATGCCGATGATTGCGCCCTGCTAGCTCACAATGAAAATGACCTCCATAACGCGGTAAACGAATTTGCCTACGCTGCCGCCTCTTTCGGTCTATCTATAAACCTCGGGAAAACAGAAGTCATGTTCCAGAAGTCACCCAATGAAACATACTCAGCCCCAAGGATCACAGTAAACGGGCATCCCCTTAACGTGGTAGACCACTTCACATATCTTGGTAGCATAGTGTCAAATGACGCCTCACTTTCAAGGGAAGTTGATAACCGTCTGGCCAGGGCCAATAGCGCTTTTGGACGCCTTCAGGCGAGAGTTTGGAAGAACAAATCGCTCCGCCTACCTACAAAAATAAATGTCTACCAGGCGGTGGTTCTCTCCACCCTTCTATATGGCTCTGATTCTCGAGACATGGACACTATATAGAAAACAGCTAAGACTCCTTGAGCGCTTTCACCAAAGGTGCTTGCGCTCCATCATGGACATACGATGGCAAGACCGCACTACAAACAGCGATGTCCTTGCGAACGCCGGTATAGACAGTATAGAGGGACTTCTTATGATCCGACAGCTACGCTGGGCAGGGCACGTGTCCCGTATGGAAGACGAACGTATGCCAAAGGCAGTCTTTTTTGGTGAGCTAAAAGGTGGCCGACGTAACAGAGGCGCCCCACGGAAACGCTTCAAAGACCAGCTTAATAGGCGTCAACTTTCCTTGGCTGACATAGAGGAGAGCACCTGGCTGCATGCGGCGTCGGAACGAGACAGCTGGAGGTCACTCACAAAGGCCGCGGGATACACATTTGAGACCAAAAGAAAATCTGCCGCCGAGGACAAACGCAGACGACGAAAAGAAAATCTAAACCGACCACCTGCGGACAATGGTTTTGCTTGCCCTGGATGTGGCAAAATATGTAGGTCACAGCTGGGACTGCACAGCCACGGGAAACACTGTATTCCTCACTAATCTTCGGACTCGAAGACAAGCCTATTATTATTATTATATATAGGCCTATAAATATATATATATATTCTGTACACATTTCCATCATTAGCTAACACCCCATATCTATAGGGGCAACCTGTCTTCTCACTATAGGCTATACAACACAGCGAGACCACCGTTGACTAACATGATACCAAATTCTTATAGTATCACCTACTTTTAGTTCTTCTTGCACTTTCATTCCTCTATTTTAATGTATCACTGATTTGCTCTGCTTTACGCACAAGTGCATGTTCAGTTATAGGCCTACATACGGAAAAAAAGGGGCCCATCGCTTTTCATAGGCAGTCTCCTCATCAACATTTGAGATTGTCTCAACCATTTTCTAAAGAAGTAGATTGTTTAAATGAATAAAGTCAATTCCACATCCAATAAACAACATATGTTGTTGTTTTTTGCAGCCATATTAGGCCTACTCCACTCTCCGATTTGGGATTTGAGACCCCAATCTAGTTGTAAGGCCTATATAAATCTTGAAATATTAAATTACAGCCTACTAAATTGTGAGCTCTTGTTACTTAATATAGGGCTAGTCTACATTTCACTCGAACTCCATGACATCCCAAAATAGCTTTCAATGCCCTGAAATGATGGTTAGGGCATATAGGAAACCATACATTTGTTTAGCCTCACAAACAAAAAAATATAAATAAATAAAGATGAGATGAATTCATTCTCATCATTTATTTTTTTATAGCCTTTTCAAACATTTTATAATTACATAATAGATCTATAGATACAGAGTTTACCCTCACAAACAAAAAAAAAACATTTAAAAAAAATAAAGATAGGCCTATTTTTTTATAAAAATATAACCTCTTAAAATATTTTATTACATATAGATCCGGAGATTAGACTCACAAACAAACAAAAAAAATATAAATGCATTCATTTTCATAATTTTTTAATCATAGCCTTTTAAAATATTTTATTACATAATATAGATGTAGATCTAGATACATAGATTGACTAGATCTAGATTCTAGATCTATCACGAATTATTTATTACATGATACTACCGACATAGCCGGTATTACCTCGTGACCTGATTACCGTAGCGATAGACAGCGCGGCGCTGCCACTTGCGCAACATTCTTCAAAACTGAAAACCTAGGGGCCTTGGATGTAAAGTTTCACCGGTTACTGTATAGATCTATACGTTCCATGTGTTGCTTTATCCATTACATCACAATAGGACAGTTGGTGTAGTAGCCCACCACTATCTGATAAGGTTCTCCTCTATGTTCACTCATACCTAAACACACTCTGTGGTTATAAGGAGAAGGAGGATATGAATCCAATGGTTCTCTTTATTTTCTTGTATGACGAAATGACAAATGCGGATATGAATCCAATGGTTCTCTTTATTTTCTTGTATGACGAAATGACAAATGCTACATAGTTGTTTTGAAATATCGGCATTCTAGGAAAAAAACAACAAAAAAAAAAAACACACACACACATATAAACAACGGAAAATTATAATATGTTCTGCTATTGAACATATATTACTTAATGTCTGCGGCCGTTTCGGGAAATTCGATATGCATGACAATGTTTCGCGAATTACTGCGTTCAGACTGCGAATCTATCAAAACCGTCTATTGGCTAGGCTAGCACCTAACATGTAAAAGGAACTTGTATACGAAAAATTCGTGTGTTTATCAATTAAATTGTAGTATCTTAAATCAATCAGTGGTATTATGCAAATATAAGAATTTAAATTTGTTAATTAGACCATGGCACTAGTAGGCTACGGTACGTTTGTTTGAAACTTCGTTATTTTACATTAGAAAATCTGAGATTGAGAAAAGGTTGGGTAAAGGCAACTAAAAAAAAAAGATTTGGGTTCAAGTGTCATATCTCAATTAATTGTTCACTAGTTCTTATAGCTATTAGATTTTCCAAAAAGAAGTCCTTCTTTATAAAATTGGACAAAAATATGTCAGATAATACGATTTTTTTAAAATCTGGAATTACAACAGCTAAAAGCGAAAATTACCCAAATAAATTATCGCCATAAATTTAGACTACATATATTTCATTTTTTTTTAAAAGTCAGATTAAATTATTGAATTTTAGATAAGATCGGAAAAGGAGTGGTGGTGGACATAATGTAACGAATGTGATAAAAATATTAATTAGATCTAGTAGATCTAAATGTTATGAACATAACTTATTAACATTTAACAATAAGTGTGATTGGCAGTCATAGATCTATCATATTGCCTGAATAATATTGGCAGTAGATAGACTATATAATTTACTATAATATTGGTGCTTATTCCTAGAATCTAGAGATAGCTAGATCTAGATCTATATATAGAACCAACTGGATTGGCAGCATTTGTTGACATAAAGAACTGCTGCGACTGCTGACAAATTCTAACACTACAGGAAGACTAGAAAAAGATCTAGATCTACATCTAGATCTGGAATCTAGAATCTAGATAGTCTACTATCTAAGACACTCAAAGACATCGACATAGTCTAAAGTAATGTAGTCTTAAAGATTAATAAAAAAAAATAGATCTAAGTAATGTAGTCTTAAAGATTAATAAAAAAAAAAATAAAATAGATCTAGAGTATCCAGGGTATCCTACTCCTAGTCTCTAGATTCTAGACTTACATCTAGACATTCTAGACTCTAATCTATTAACTCTATATTTTAAAGTAATTAAAGTTTGGATCGGTATTCTATTTCTAGACTAGATGAGTAGATCTAGATCATGAGAATGAGTGATGAGTGTCATGATGATTGAATGCATGACGCGTAGGATAAGGCATAACTGGCATAAGGCATAAAAGGATCATTCATAACATCAAGGATATAAAATTATAAATATAAAATAAAAATAATATATCTAATTCTAATAGACGTTAAATAGTAATACTAGTAATAGTAAATAGACTATAGATATTATTATATTATCATCATGATCATGACAATAATATTAATAATATCATTATCATGATTATGATCTTCAATTTTTTATCTTATTAATTCTTGATTTGATCATCGACTTCTTTTTTGAAGTAACGTCTCATGTATTATAACAGTAATTTAGTATTATATAGATCTATTCTAAGTATATTATAAGATCTAGAATTTAGAGATCCAGTGTTAAATAAGATCTAGGTTCACAGACAGCAATAAGCAAACAACAACCATTAGTGTCATGGCGGAGAATGATCCTTTATTATATTGAACGCTCGCACCCTTGCGCACCATATCAACATCCCCTTTTCTTTAAAAAAATATATAAAAAAAAAAACATTTCGGGGAGTATCATAAAAAAAAAATAAAACAAAACCACAACAACATAAACAACAAAATAACATTATACAAATACGCTTCAATGAACATTTAAAGATCAACATTCGATAGTTCATTAAGACACATAGTCATTAAATCTTGTCGGTTTCTTCAACTGATCCCTTGATCGCAGGGAATGATGAGTTGATGAGTGGCGAATGTGTTGATTCTGAGTTCTTCTGTCATGTAAGTTGTCCTCAGTATCGGGAAATATATCTTCGTCTATTTCTCTGTTCTGGTTGATATGCACTCTGTTTCTTTGGTACACTGCACCATTGTCACTTGGAATAATGTAAGCTCTCTGGTTGACTTGAGACTGGATTTTTCCACGTCTCCATGTAGGGTCATTAGGAGATTGGAAATAGACCAGCTGTCCAGATCTCAGCTGACTTAAATTTCTTGATCTCTTATCATAAGATGTTTTTACATTCCACTGATGCTTTTCTTTCTGTCTCATAATGTTCTCTTGACATGTAGAAATCTTAATGTTGCTCCTTTTGTTTGGTATCAGTGTTCAAGTCATCCGACCAAAAAACATCTGAGCTGGGCTTAGATTTGTGTCTTGCCTTGGAGTATTTCGAAATTCCAACAAAGCTTCATAAGCATCTGACTTTGATTCTCTAGATTTCTTCATTATGTTCTTCAAAATTTTAACTGCTGACTCAGCCTTTCCATTGGATTGATGGTGTCCTGGGGAGGATTTCAAATGAGTCACTCCCCAATCCATCATAAATTTGGAAAAATATTCCGAAGTGAACTGAGGTCCGCTATCAGATATACAGACCTTGGGCACGCCATATCTTGCAAATAAAACTTTCAGTTTCTTTATAATTGCATGTGTTGTTGTCAACTGCATGTTTTTTACCTCTATGAAATCTGAATAATAGTTCACTATAACTAGATATTGTTGATCACACATTTGGAACAAATCAATTCCAATCTTGTCATACAGGTTAGAACCTATTTCGTGCTGTATTAATTCTTTTCTCTGATTTGCTGTTTGTGTTTCTGACAAATGTAACACAAGTTGGCTATTTCCTTCATTTGAGCTGACAATCCAGGCCAGAAAACTGTTTCTTTTGCTCTTCTTTTCATTGAGTCTACTCCCAGATGTGCTGCATGGAGTTTTTCTTCTATTTCCTTGCGAAGTGATATCGGTATAATTATTTGTTCTCCTTTCAACAAGAGTCCGTCTTCGTATGTTAACATGTCTCTTAGTGAAAAATATTGTTTGAGTACAGGTAGACTATTATGTTTGTCTGGCCACCCGTTTAAGATATACTGAATAAGTGTTTGCATCGTTCTATCTATCTCTGGCTCGATTCTGACTTTCTCCAGGACTGCATCTGGTATTGCCAGTCCAACTGTATTGACACAAACATCAGGGATATCACTCTTTTCCTCTGATGGGTCTCTGCTCAAAGTATCAGCTATGAACAAATTTTCGCCTTTGACATATTGAAACTGGATGTCGTAATGATAAAGGCGCATCATTAGACTTTGTAGCCTTCTCGGAGCAGAACTGAGTGGTTTTTGAAGGATGTTTTCCAGTGGTTTATGGTCATTCTGAACTATAACTGTCCTACCATATGTATACTGGTCAAAACGTTCCAAACCAACAACCACTGCCAACAATTCTTTTTCAATCTGTGCCCATCTTCTCTGAGTATCTGTTAATGATCTAGAAGCATATACTATTGGACTGCCATCTTGTAATAAAGCTGCTCCCAAACCATTTTGGCTGCTATCTGCTTGTAATGTAAGCTCTTTGTTAGGGTCAAAATATATTAGTGCACCATGATTCGATATTTTCTGTTATCTTGTTGAAAGCTCAAGTGCATTGATCAGACCAAATACATGGTGTGTTCTTTCTAATCAGCTCTGTTATGGGCTGTAAATCTGTCAAGTCTGGAACAAATCTTGCAAGATATTGAACCATGCCACAGAATCTTCGGACCGATGAAATATCCTTTGGAGCATTCAAACTCAAAAGCGCAGATACTTTGTTCGGGTCTGGTTTTATTCCTGCTTCTGTAATAATATGACCCAAAAAGTTAATCTCAGCTCTTTTCGTGATTCAGTTTAATCTTCTTTTCTTGACATCTCTTCATCAGCTCTCTTAGGTTAATATCATGATTTCTGAGTGCTTCTTCTTTCGTTTTGCCTCTTCCTACCACTATAATATCATCAACGTAATTGAAACAGCCTTGCAGTCCTTCAGTGCTAGTGCTAGATTTAATCTTCTCTGAAAAATTTCTGAACTTACTTTCAGACCAAATGTTAATCGCTTCTATTTGTATCTACCAAAAGGGGTTATCATCGCTGTCAAATTAGATGACGCTGTGTCTAGCCTGACATGCCAGAAAGCTTCTTGCACATTCAATTTGCTGAATATTTTGGCATCGTTCAAATCTGCCAATATGTCATCTAATGTAGCAATATTTTAGAATTCCCTTAGTAAAACTTTATTCAGGGCTTGTGGATCTATGCAAATCCTGATTTTTCCATTAGCTTTTTCCACAATTGCCATCCAACTCACCCACTCTGTAGACTCTATTACTGGTTCTATGATTCCTCTCTGCACTAGGGTCTTTAACTCCTCTTTAACTCTTTCTTGTAAAGAAATAGGGATCTTTATACACTGCAGAACCATGGGCTTAATGCTGCTATCAGTCTTTAAAGACACTTCTCCTAAGTCACCCAAATCACCAGTAAACTTTGGACTACCGTCTTCTTCTTGGTTATTTACAACTGATGCTATAAATCTATTCTTATTGACTTTGATTAATTTCATTTTGAGACATTCATGCCTAACACAGAGAACTACTCTGTCTCTAATTAAGCTATCTTCCTGGTTTTCAAACCTGCATGTTTTTGCTAATCTTCTCAGATTCGTAATATACTTTCTCCTAAGTCACCCAAATCACCAGTAAACTTTGGACTACCATCTTCTTCTTGGTTATTTACAACTGATGCTATAAATCTATCCTTATTGACTTTGATTAATTTCATTTTGAGACATTCATGCCTAACAAAGAGAACTACTCTGTCTCTAATTAAGCTATCTTCCAGGTGTTCAAACCTGCATGTTTTTGCTAATCTTCTCAGATTCGTAATATACTTTTTAATGTCCTCGTCTTCTTGCTGTTCACGAGTATTGAAAACATAGCGTTCATAAGTCTCATTCGTTTTTCCAATACTAAAACTTTCAAATTTGCTCAATATTTCTTCCATCTTTCTTTCTTTTCCCTTCTCCATTTCAAGACCTTCATATACGTCCATTGCTTTTGTCCCTATAATTGTTAAAAATGTGGCCACTCTGACCTCCTCTGATTCTTCCGCCAATTTAGTGGCTAACTCATAGTTTCGCCAGCTCGGGTGAACCTTTTGCCAATTAACAGCCATGTTACCTAAACCTTCTACCTCGAGCGTCTCGGGTACAGGAAGGAAATTTCTAGCTGCCATCCATTGCACAGCGTAGCCCTGTAATTGTTGCCTATTTATTATTGCAAACAATAAACCTTTATATACTGATTAATGATTACCTCTGATCATTAATACACCGCTGCCACCATGTTAAATAAGATCTAGGTTCACAGACAGCAATAAGCAAACAACAACCATCAGTAGCGGAGAATGATCCTTTATTTCATTAAACGCGTGCACCTTTGCGCACCATATCAACACCAGATCTATAAAAGTATAAACAATAAATATAAAGTAAGAATAAGACTAGAACTAAGAATGATCAGATTAATCTAGGACTAGTAGATAGTATTAAAATTAAATTATAATTAAATGGTATACTCATACTGGTATACTTATAGTTCTAGTATACCTAGAATGACCTAGAAGTATGTTCCTAGTTTGATTTTTCAATAATTTCATATATTTAAATTTGGGGGTTCTTGATTAGTTGATAACTTTTCATTTATTATTAATCTGGCATTTTAATAATTTTTCTAGGTGAAATACAATATGATGCTCCAATTTGATTCATAATATTCATATTTCTGTATTTCTTCATTTTCTTTCATAAACTATCTGTTCCACATTAGCTTAAGTCTAGAATCTAGATACTGTACTTAGTGTACTAACTGACCAAAACATTGGAGATTCATGCAGGAGTAAGATAAATCTCTTTCCTTCCTTTTACTTCTGGACATAGATTGGATCATGAAAACATCAACATATCAGAAGCAAGATTGACTACTGTGGACACTGAAGGAAGCAGTAGGACAATCTTGACTTTTTACACCCAACAGCAGATGAATGTTATGGACAACAGCTGGTTTATAAAAGAAATTAATTTTTAACCTTAGCATTTTTTAGAGCCGCTAAAAACCCACTCCTATGCAACAAAATATACTACTGACTGAAAAAGTAATTAAAAGTAAAAAGTAATTGTATGTGTTACAGGAAAAGCAGTCTAATAAGACAATATCTTTAAAGTCATAAAAATAGCTATCATTGATGCTTAATTAAAGAGGAACCAAAAAGCTATTTCATTCACTTATAGCCTGTAATTCAAATTAAAAAAAATTAATACATAATTTATTTGTAAAATTTCTAATTTTTTTAGAAAAAAAAAGTTAACTTTTGGGGGAATTTTAATCTATATTGTTTCTGTAAAGATTTTGTAAAAGTTTTGGTGGTGTAAATATGAAGTGTATATATAATGTATTTTCTAGATTCTGGGCCCATATATGCACATGTGAACACAGTTATTATGTCAAATGTTTTAACCAATAAATATTATTTGTAATTTTTTAATTTTTACTAGAATGGATGAACCCTTTAACTGTGCTTGGTGAGACTGTTTGACAGGATGTCCATATTGGAATTTAGACAAACTTACACATTTTTGTCTTGTCATATCAGCGAGCCATTGGAACAAAAATAATTGTTAATTTGATGACATTATTAGGTTATTGATTAACAGGTAAATTGTAATTCAATGCTTTTTTTTTTCGTAGAATGTTACTGAAGTTTCCTGTACATTAAGTGATGAAAGACATTGCAAAAGATGTTTCTTTACTTGACATTACTTCTATTTGTGAATGGATATATCCAGATCATTGCTGGTAAGTCAAACTATTAAGTTTGCTTATTAAGTTATATCAAGTTATTTTGACAGGCTAAGCTACTTAAGAGTAATAAATGTTATCAACACCATTTTGAAATGTCTTGTTGTACTGTAGCGTAAAACAACATATAATTACAATAGTCCAGATGTTTAAGAATTGAATTTGCTATTGGACATATAAAACTACAATTAAAAATAATAAAAAATATACATTTTCTAATAATGAAGCTCATAAATATTAAATGTAATTGTATCAATTATTTTGAATCAATATTGTAATTAATTAGTTATAGATCTAGAATAACAATAATAAATTTGTTCTAGCCACTGAGCTAGACTAGTGCTTATATTATACAAATTTGAAGGTTGTATAGTTATCTATTGTTAGTTTCAAGTTTTTAGTAAAATTAAGTTCCACTTTCAGTCTTGTGATTTATTGGGCAGAGGATCTAAAATTCATCTGTTTCTGTGGGCTACAGTTAACTTGGATGCCATGTGGTCAGCACAATAACCAACCTCCTTTACTTTTCTCTAACTAATGTCAGGTACCCTTTAGAGCTACAAAAATTAAAAATCACAGTCTTCACCAGGATTCAAATCGGGACCCCTGGTTTGGAAGCCAAGCACTTTACCTCTCACCCACTAGGCCAATCTAATTCTCTACCCAAGGCTTATCTCCCCATACCTAGGACTATCTTTAAATAAAACGAAATTAATTAATTACAACTTTTTGATAAAATAATTGGTTAATATTTTTTTTATTGATTCATGTGTTGTTTGGGACAATTAATAACTATGTAAAGTTTTAACTTGGGAGAAATACTTTTACTTTGAGTACCAATTTCAATAATATATATATGGCATTTGTCCCATTATTCATTTATAATTGAACTTTCAAATTTTCCAAATCTGAATAGTTTTAGAACAAGCAAATTTTGCTCCCAGTTAGTATTAGCTATCATAGTGAACATTCTCTTTCATTGTTGCTGTTGTTGCTTTAAACTATACCAGTGACAAAGAGGAAGTAGAGCTTCCAACTTTCTTATATAAATTGGTAGCCTTAGAGTAAAAAAAAATGGACCACAGAATTTTGAATAGGACTATGGCTCATATATTTACCTGTTCTGAAGCTATAAACACATCCAACTTTTAATTTATTAGTATGTGGTTGCTCATTATAGTTCAGTGTGTACAATTCTTCCTGTATTCATCTGTTCTGTTATTTCATTTATATTTTGACAAACTGGTTATCAAGCTTTTCCAGTTAACAATTTATTTTTTCTTTACAATAAAACAACAACTAAGTTATATATATATATATTTATATATATGATAACCTGTCAATGACTAATATGCATCTACAAACAATTTTCTTTCTAAATATTGCAATATTACAATACATCCAGTCACGGTCTGACGACCGCTGTTTTACTGCTACAGAGTTGTCAGGAGCAAACAGATTGGAACATGTTTGTGAACAACTGCCCAGACAGATGAACTTTACTGTTAATTCATAAATCAAGTTCTGTGAAAACATTATTATATGAAAGACGAAAATTAAAAACATTCAGCTACAATAGACCCTGGATGACCAATATAAAAATTAATATTTTGTCATCATCAAGATGTACATAGATGTCTATTTCTAAGCGCTGGTTATGAGTGTGTTGTATGTCTTCTTTTCGTGTGTGAATATTGTTTGTATGTGCATCTATATCGTAAATCTATGTTGTTGTACAGTATTCACGCTGAGGTTGTCAATTGTAGTCTAAACAAATTTCCATTTGTTTGGATCAATAAAGTTATCTTTTCTCTTATCTTATACGGATGATTTACTCTTAACATATCCTCAAATTCTGTTATATATTTGTATTTATAACTGACCAATTAAATCCTTCCTTGGTCCTTCTCTTTTAGTGTTCATCATGACAAATTGCTTTCTAGTTTACATGGCTTGACTATCTCTTTCTACTTTTTTTCAAAGCTTATAACTACTCACTCTGTCTGTCTGTTTGTACATGTTACTTCTCCGACACCCAATCTCATATCAAGCTGAAATTTTAACAATAATTTCTTTTACATGACAACACAAGAATTAATTAAAAAAAAATTAACCAATTAGTTAATTGACTATTAGTAATAAATTACTTTGTTTGGTATCTCAAACAAGGGAAAGAACTAGTACGTATCTGAAGTGGTGGTATAAGATGAATTAGTCCCCTTTATATTAGGCTGCCAGCTCAGGCTCAGTGATTGCAAACATGAAATAGAAACAATAGATAACCATATAATCTTCCTAGCAGGGTGGTTATTGCATTGGCTTGAGAAGCCTAGAAGGCTTTAACTCACAAATTTGAATTTAGGCCTCTCCCTTTTTTATATTTTTTAAAAATTTATTTTTATAAATGCTTTTTTATTGCTAGTCTAGGTCTATTAAAAATTAAATTATATGACTGATTCAAACTACTTGATAAAAGTACACTTAATATTTAATAAGCTTTTTTTTTTTTTTTTTTTGAGTATTTTTAAAATGTTTTTCTTGTAATGTCCTAGGCTATGAAATTCTCTCAGGTTCTCATTTATGTGTTTGGAGTGGGAAAACAATCTTATATCTTATAAATATATTATGTTTTTTGTCCATCATTTTACAATGATGACCATTTATGTCAACCGGGGGGGATGAGGACTTTTCATTACATTTTTTTGTTTTCCTGAGGCTGTTAGAGAGCCAGAATGTTCAGAATGTGAGCATGGCAGAGACCTATAGATTTTTAAATCTTTTTTCTATGTAGAATATTGCTCATTCATGGGTGGGGAGAACATGGTTTTAAAAAATGGCTCTATCGTTTTACCTTGAAATTCGAGAGTTGAGTTATATCTTTGGGAAAAAGAATTCTAGCTTTTCAGTCACATTGGGAAAACTTTACTTTGACTGTTACAATTGTTCAAAGTATATAATAATTAATTTTGATTTTTAAGGGCTAGAAAATCTTTATTTTGAACAGATTATGTCTTCAGGTATTTCTGCATGTAGGCACTAAGGATGGAAGAGTTTTAATAGTCATTCTTCAAAGTCTAGATATAAAGCTCCATCATTAGAATTTTATATACTCTGACTTTGATTAGAGTTATACATATGACATACATATGATTTTTTTTTATGGTGATGGGGGTCTTTTAATTTTACTTTACAATATTTTTCTTTTTCAGTTTTGCTGCATAGTTTCCTATGCTCTATAGATTTTATATATTGAAAAAATAATCCACAAAAAAAAAAAATAATTGTTAACATTAAAAATGTAATATATTTAGAAATAAATGAATTTATGTCAAATTAGGATTTAAAGAAAGTAATGAATGTTTCATTCTACTTTTTATAAATCCACAGCATTGACATTATAGCTGGTTAGTATGATCTAAACCTAATTTGTTTTGTATGCTTTGTTTGTTGTACAAGAATAAACAAAGTGAAAATTACAATGAAAATTAAATCTTATGAAAAAAAGAATGTTACAAATTTTATAAAAAAGATAATGAAAAAAATCTGTTCATTATCATAAGAATGTACTATAATGCATAACAAGAACAAAATACAGGGGTAAATTATTTTTAAAATAAAATTGCTTAAAATATGAGATTGATTAGAAATTTTAATACTTTTACCAAAAAGTTTGAAAAATACTTTAATTAGTGCTGAAAGGTTTGATCTTTTGAAAGTAATAATGTTGCCTAAGGAATGAACCAATGTCCACTCAGCGTCAGATGAGGGCAGTCACTTTGCCAGATTCAAGCCCAAAACTGATGGCAACTCTTTCAAGTTTAGATTAGGCTGTCCTGTCTGATTCATTTCTGGATGTAATAGCAATTGCTATGTGTAGCTCCATTGTCAGGCTTTAAGTTCTCTTACAGATGAGAACAGATTTTAATGAAAATGTTGAGTCTGCAAAACAGCCTTTCCCTCATGAGAAATGAGTGTCATAGCAGACATTGAAATAATATTTTTTTGGGTTCAAAATGACATTCCTTGAAGACAGGAAATAGTGATGCAATGCCAAACTGACCCCTATAGATTTAGGGCACAACACATTGTCCACACTAGAATTATTGATGACTGGGAATAGCTTTGACTAGGTGGAATGTTAAGTGGGATGGTTGTCTGCAGCTTCTTGTTGTGATGCTTTGACTTATCTCCCTTCATGTTTCAACTAGATTTTTACCTAGATTGTAGTGAAGTGTAGTGAACATAGTAGTGAAGAGGAGCTAAATGGTATTGAAGAGATGTTGTGAATGGAGTCATTGATATTTGTTTTAGATGTTTCAATATTCAAAATGGAACTTATCATGTTAAAAAATTTGTGACATGTCGTAAGAGGGTTGGGTGGATAAAAAAGGACTAGTGTTTAGTGTGACCAGTTTCCTCTCTTTGATTGAATTAGTCTATACAAGGTAAAGAATCACTTTAAATTCTCACAATATAGCTTAACTACAGCAAACACAATGTCTGGGCCTCCTACCACTTTTATTCTGCAGCTTCACATGGTTACATCCCTATGCTGCCTTTGTTTTCTTTTGCTTCCTCTCTCACTGTGCACATCAGAGCATGATCTTGATAATACACATTTTATATAAATACTCTTCAGCATGAACTAGATATATACTATAGGTCTATAGAAAAAGAATCTAGGTTAAAGGGTAAGTCCAGCACAATGTCCAAATGTCTTTGTTATCCCAAAACACAAAAATCCTGTTCCCTAGTAGTATCTCTACTAATCAGGATCTTGGGCTTTGCAGTTAAACCTTACCAGCAGTTAGGGGAGCATATGAGCTTTTAAAGAAGGGGAAAAAAAGTTAACCATTTAGTCTAAATATTTTATCTTCATAGTACTTAAACATTTAGAAAAAGATAAACAATCCAAGATGGCCACCAAACAACTTAAAATTAAAAACTTTATACTTACAAAATGCTGAAGATAAATAAATAATTGTTACACATATGAAGGGAAAATTTGTTATCTTTTTTATATTTTACTAATGATTCTTTGAGTGTTGTGTACTTGAAAAATACAAATACATTTCATAGTTCTAAACTTTTAAAAACTAAAAAAAATCTCATTTAAATATCAAAAAGTTACTGCATGCGTTTTTAGATATATCTATGTACAGAATAAGTATGCCAAATAAGAACTGTAACTATGTAGCTCAAGTAGTTTGAAGTAGTTAATTTGCAAGAAGAAATAAAATAAAAACGCAAACAAAGGAAAAAATACAACAAAAAAAAACATATACAAAAACAAACAAAGGGAAAATATAAAAAAAAAGTAAATAAAATTAAAATTATTTTTTTTTCAGGAAATTTCTAAATTACAGGGTTGTAATTTATAGGTTAGTATAATAACTATCTTAAAACATAAAAGTAGCTATAATTATTAAAGGTCATATTCTACATTTAATATAAATATTTCAACCACTTGGAAAAATAAAAAGCTTATTGTACACTATTGTATTACAAAGTAAAATTTCATGCAAAAAAAATTAATTCAAATATTGAAAATTTTTTGCATGCATTTGTAGATAATTATGTACAGAATGAGTATGCCAGAGACTTCCCATTTGGCAGGTAGAGATAAAAACTAACAATAGGAAAAATAAAATTTCAATTACAAAAATTAGTCAGAAAATCTCTGAATCTCTCCGTCATTCTGCATCTCCACATATCTGAAATTGTAATGCAACATTTGAACAGTTACTTTTATTTATCCTTGAGATTAGAATTTTGATTTTGTATATCGACATTTAGAAATACTACAACCTTACTTCAATTTTGATGCGAATCCCATGTTTTCATCTTTTATAACTCTTATAGTCAAACTTGACTGAAAACAATTAGGACATCATCCATATGACATCAAATAAGCAAGCTAATTATTCTTAACAATAGGCCACAATTGCTCTTGTTAGTGTATATCACTCGGGACATCAGTAGTTATTGAAAGAGGCTCTAATTTTGATCTGGATGCACATTGTTTTACTTCTGGTACAGAATCTAGTACTAGATCTAAATGAATTTTCATGCAGCTTGCCAGACAGCATATTTCTTGCATTCTTTGTTGGTTTGGCCTTTTTAATATAAAATATATTTTCTTTTGAGGTTTACAAATATCAAACAACCTAAACTTTCTTGCCCAATTCTTTCCGTTACTTTCACTGCTAGAATGTGTTTGGGCTGTTGGCCATTTTTGAAAGGCCTTTCCAAATGAGTATTTTGATTTATCGCTTTTTTCCCCAAGTTTTACCAATGTGCCATATAAGGAGATTTCCATAATTTATATGGTTTGGAAAAATATTAATAACAAAAAAAAAATTCTGTTAGTTTGAACCCCAAATATACATATAGATAGAATCATGACCTTTCCTTCGATGTACTATGGTCCTATCTTTGTTAAGTAATATTGTATCTAAGGTGTTAAAATTGATAAATTTCAATAATTTGAAAATTGTCATCACAAAGTGTACACTTTGAAAGTCAAAATAGACATATTTACAAACATTTTGATGCTAAAACGTACAATTATTCACATAAAGTAAAGGTAAAAATTTCAAAATTTGAACTAAAGGAAAAAAAAAAAAATATTGGTCATTTACCAACTTGTATGTCCCCTTAAGCCCTAAACACCCACTAAGTACGCTAAAAGCTATAAAAAGCAATAAAAAAAAAATAAAAGGGAAAATAATGGAAGTTTATCCCTAAAGAGATTAAACACCCACCTCTCAAATTTTTTCTTCTTCTCCAATCCATAGGTACTAATTCATAAACCTTCTTACAAGCTTAATGCTGTGTGAGCTTGTTGATAATAAACAACCTTACATTCTTAGTATTGGCTTAATACTCCTGAAATGGTCAAGTTTGCATTTCAAACTAATCTTGATAAGTTCTTTTTTTTTTTTTTTAAACAAATAGTGACATATAATGTAATCACTTTGAGTATGATGTGCCATCTAAAGATGGGAGTTGTATTAGAAGAAATAAAAAAAAAAACAGGGATGCAGTCTGCATATTTAAATTTAAGTTACGGCTTGTTAATTTTGGAGTTGGATTGCACATATAGGAAAGGCTTATTTGGACTTTATTGAATTCATTGTATTATTGCATTTATTTAAAATGCTTAATGTAAGCTCTTAACACTTAAAATAAAATACATAATGGTGCCAACTTTTTATTATTATTAGCTGTAAATCATAGACCTATATCTAGACAAAACCGGAAATAAATTCTTATCCGCAAATGATCGATTCACAGACCTATCTATTTATAGATTTTTATGTATGTAAACTCTTTTTTCAGGCTCTAGGGGGAGTCCCCCCAATAAATCTTTTCTGTCTTAGAAAAGTAATGATCTTTAGTTTTCAAAGTTTAGAAATAATGCAAAATCATTTCTCGCATATTCACGCAAATATATGAAACAAAGCCATTTCCATTGAGAAGATGTTTCAAAAATCCTAGACGGAAATAATTGTTTATTTAAATCATCTTATGTACATTTAAATGTATTGATTACCTAGATCTTTCTACATTACGTACCAGTATCTAAAAATTGCAAAATAATAATTATGAGACAAGAGTACTCTTATTTTTTTTTTGATGTTCAGTTACTAGATCTAGATCTAAAATTTAAATGATATGTAGGGTTAGGTTGAAAAAAACACTTTGCTTCTTCTAACTACTTTACAAAACAACGCCTTGATCCAACTTTCTAAAACATTTTCACCACATTTTTTGTTGTGTTAATATATGCTATATGTTAATATATATGTCTATGCTGTAAACCTTTTACTTTTGTTTTAATTGTTTCATTGTCAATTTCTTTCTGGACTTAACTATCCAGTTATTTTTTTTAAAGACTTCCTTTTTTTTCCTTGCCTGTGTTTCAACTGCTGTTGTGCACAAGTTTCTCTTGGGGCTCTTTCGCTCAACATTGAAATCTTAACATTGAAATATAGCAGTGCCTTCTTCATATTGCTTTCCTTTTGGATTTACCTACCCTTGCTTTTTTCACCCGCAATGAACTAAACAAGTGATAGTCATGGGACTTAGATGTATTTTTTAGCAATTCATAAATGAATGGTTTAGGTCTGGCGAAATAAAATAAAAATAGTTTAATTAAAATTTGTATAATGATTATAAAACTAACAAAACATTTTTCCCACATACATTAACTTGAAGACATATTTTTTTGTTTTCTTTCAGAGTGTGAATTTTGGGAGAGCTGTTTTGATAATGGTATGTATAAGGTTTGTGTGTGACTGTGCTGATAACCTCAGTTATTATAAGGAAAAGTTATATTTTTATTGGTGCACCTTATAGTACTTTGATATCTGGCCAAAACAATAGTAAAAAAAAAAGATACAGCCAGATACAATAACATGTAAATAGCTCATATTACCAAACATTTCATTTAACTTCTAAACAAGGTACCTGTGTTATTAATATTAATTTTTCACCTTATCGTTTTCAACTCTATCACTGATTGTGATGAATTATAGTTGATCAACATTTATGAACAGATGGCGCAGACTAATCTGAAAGTGCTAGAACTACTGAACTGTATAAAACTAAAAAATGTTATAATTTAATTTTACAATAAATATAATTATCTTTCGAGAAGATTTTTGGAATTATTTTTTTTTCAAGCCCTTCTGCTCATCCTATTGTCATTAAATTTTGCATAAAAACTCATGATTCATGAATTATTTAAAAAATCAACCAATTAATTTATCAATTAGTCATAATGAATTAATTTTGATTTTATAGAAAGAAAAAGTAATAAGCTAAAAGATATAAGCTTTATAGAGAGAATTAACCTATGAGAAATGAAAGATAGCTAGCGTAAAATAATTAAATGAGAATGAAAAGATTATATTAAAGATTGTATGCATGCTAATCAATTATACAATAAAATACTTAAATGTTCATTGAAAGATATTAATCAATTATAAAGAAAAATTTGAAATGGATATGTTACATTACATTGTCTTAATCACCATTTTTACAAATGATTTTCATTCTACCTAAATATATTGACTTCAATACACCAGCGGACAAAAAATAACTATGAAAGTCTTAGACCATAAAGGTTAAAATCTCCGCAATGAAATCTTATTCCAACTGAAATTTTTTAAAAAAAATAAATAAACTTACAAACAAAGGCTAAAATAATAAATCTAAAAAAAAAAAATCATTTGGTTTGAATGTTACTGGAACTCTACTAAACATGTTGCATAGAATTGAATAATAGTTTTAACACAATAGCTCCTATTTCCGGTTACGAAAAACCCTTCTGTAGTCCTAAGCAAAGAGGAATAACTCCGTATTTTAACAATTCTAAAAAATATTTATTTTGAAACAATAATCAAATTTAAGATCTAATACATATAAACAAACAAACAACTCTGAAAAATAGAATTATATGTCTAGTTTTAAAAAAATATATACGTTTAATACCACTAGAATATAAAAAAAACTTCAAAATTCTCATTTTCCCACGTGGGGGCTTATACACTGGGGCTATGGGCCGGTTCGTTTGAAAAACTATTTAAAAAATAAAAATCTTCCCGATTTCATTAAAACTAGAATCGGTAATCTCCAAAATGATTTG
Source organism: Biomphalaria straminea (assembly GCA_021533235.1). Lineage (NCBI taxonomy): Eukaryota > Metazoa > Mollusca > Gastropoda > Planorbidae > Biomphalaria > Biomphalaria straminea. Next base: position 11,052 of record JADKLZ010068789.1, on the reverse strand, counting down.
TAATCACGCTTGCAACGAGACTAGAAGAAGTCTTGTTTTTAAAAAGTTTAAATCAAATATATTGAATAGGGGATTTTAGAAACGTTTTACAACGGTGTAGGACAAAAACGGGAAAACGTTTCCAACTGCGGTAGGAGCTAATGGGTTAATGAAGACCGTACATTATAAACGCTCACAGAACGTGTGCACACATATGCTGAACCTTTATTATTATGCATTGTATAGCATCACTGCTTCAGTCAAAGGACTCATTTTAACAAGTTCAATAAGTTCCAGTTTCTCAAACACATTCTGAAATATACTTTTGACTATCTAGCCTACTATGTTGCAATAGCATCCGTCTGGAGCTGAATACAATAGGATATTTGGCTGGAGCTCAGCTCTGGCACAATCTTAATTTAAATATTAATATGAAGTCTTTTTTTTTTTTCTTTTTGTTAATTAGCTTGTTAGTAGAAGGTTGACAAATAATTGTCTATATTGAAAATATCTTAAAAAAATTCATTTGTCAAATAGTAATAGCAAAATAGTCATTAAAGACTTTAATTATTGATAAGTCTTTCTGGATTGATACTATAAATTTTGCTTCATCTAGAAGTTTCCTATATAAAATGTTTCTTTTTTGGATAACAATCTATTTGTATATTCAGTCAGGAAAGTTTTTGGCTGAGACAGTAACTAGCATGAAGATCATCATCATCATCATCAAACTCCATTTGAGTGAGGGCTTGAGAGGCTTAAATCCTCTCTTGCAAAAGCCCTGGACAGAAACCCTGCTGTCTTGCGTAGTGCATAGGCGTCACCATACAGGTCGAGAAATTTTGGTTTCCCAGACCTGTCGAGACGGAGATCAGCAAGTCTGGGGCAGTCAAACAGAATATGAGACACGGTTTTCTCTTCTTCCCCGCAGCGGGGGCACCGTGAGTCAAAATTTGGCCATAACCTTGAAAAGTATGAGCCAACAGGACAGTGGCCTGTCCTGCACTGTGCTATAACAGCTTGCTCAGGCCTGGACAGCCTCCACCACGGGGAAGTGCGGTCAGGGCGCCTCATGCGCTTCCAGACTCCACGGGCTTTTTGGGACTTGTCCCAGCACTCAAACCACTTTTCCATTTCAGTTTTTTGAATTGTAGCCAGGGCATGGTGAAAGGTTACAGCCTGTTCAGTTGGTGGAATTTGCCCTCCCTGGTGGGCCAAGCTGTCTGCAATAGTGTTACCAGTCACACCTATGTGACTTGGTACCCACTGCATTATCACAGGAATGCCATAGCGCTGTTTCATGTTGTGTGAGGTCATGATGACAGTGTCGATATTGGGGGGCCATGGTCCAGGGCTTTGCAAAGCCTGTAGTACAGGTTTTGAGTCAGTGACCACAACAATCCGTGTTGCCCCCAAATGTCCCTCGCCGAGATGTGAGTCAATGACCTTTAGGGCTTCACAGACTGCCATGGTCTCCGCATCAAAACTCCAAACACTACCACATGGTCCAAAGATTTTAACTGAGTGGGAGCCAGGAAATTCGATGTAGGCTCCATAGCCTGCTCTCTCAGAATCCAACAATGCCGACCCATCAGTATATGCAAAAATAGCACATGGCTTGAAAGCATTAATGGTCTCCAGTGCTATTATTTGGAGGTCCATAGATGAGCGATTTTGCTTGGTGGCGTTAGGATTTGCTAGTTTCAGTCGTACGTCTGGGGTCGTTGGGTGACACCAAGGGGGAAGGGGGTGGAAACGTTGAATGTTTTGTCGGTTGGTGGAGATGCCAGCTTTATCAGATAGTCTAGTGGCATGGTGCATAAAAGACTGCATCTTGATACGTCTTCTGCATCTCCAACCATCCACTAGTTTTCTAGCTGGGAGGTATTCGTCCAGCCTTTCATATCGCTCAAAGCAGGTCAGTACTGACCTTTCCCTCCTAGGTTTAGTGGACCAACATTAGCCATTATTTCAGCCGCATTTACTGGACTTGTCCTAAAGGTACCACAGACAAATCTTAGTGCTTGGGACTGTATTTTATCCAGCTGTTCAAGAGCAGTCCTAGAGCCATAAATTTGCACAGGTAGGCTGTAGTCTATCTGTGATCGGACCGCTCCTAAATACAGGGATCGGAGCATGTCTGCTCGGGCTCCCCACTTCGTGGATGCCAGAACAGAGAATAAACCGTCTTGGAGGTGTTTATTTCTAGCCTCCATTTTTGTGTGTATGAGCAGAGCGTATGGAGATCTTCCTGCAATACTTTTTGTATAGAGGCTGCGCTCCTTCCGGATTTCCAAAGGACAATATCATCAGCATATAGCAGCTTTTGGCATTTTAGCTGAGCCGGTAGGTCATTTATGAAGGCCGTGAAAAGGATGCATGACAGGACGGAGCCCTGGGGGAGGCCGTGCTCGAGGGTCATTTCCCCTGAGACTTCTCCGTACATCTTTGTTCTTATTGTACGCTCTTGTAGGAAGTCTCTAATCCAGTTATATATCCGTCCCCGCCACGGCTCTTATCTTATGAAGCAAACCAGGCCGCCATACTTTATCATATGCCTGTTTTAAGTCAATGAAGACTGCGTATGTGCTTTCGGTCCTTTGGAATCCATCTGCTACGCTCTGCACAAAGATGTTGACTTGGTCTATTGCGGACATTCCAGCCCTGAAACCAGCCTGTTCTGGAGCTATAAGACGGGCACTCTCAAGGTACCAAACCAGACGCTCATTGAGCATGAAGATAAGAAGTATTATTTGAAACACTTTTTTTTTTTTTTACAATTTTAAAAGAAATTATGTAATTATTGTGTTGATCAATCCTATTGTTTCTACACTATTTAAACATTTGTACCAATGTGTATGTTTAGGTTTTAAACTACTTCCACGAGATAGTCTAGTGTTTGTGGGAGAAACACTCAGGATGAAATGTTCACCTTCAAATGCTTCTCACATTACCAGAGTTAACTTTAAGGTCTCGAATCAGAGAAACGAATCCTGGATAATTCCTGATCAGTATTACAGCACAGATGAGTCCTCTGTCTATGCAAATGTCACGGTCACTGATAACTTTACAGAAAGTACAACAGTTGAATGTGTCGATGGTCAGGACCAAATCGACAGTACTTTTATTTATGCAGAAAGTAAGATACTTGTTTTTTGGTATGGCAATTTGACAAATTGTATGACATATCATAATTAGCTCAGATAACTTTCCAAAGCAATAAGAGATGTCTCATTGAGACCTCTAAGTTATTGGCTTTAAAATGTATTGCTTTCATCTTCTAGAAGTGTATGTCACAATAGAAATTATAAAGTTGATATGTTTTATGTTACTATGTATATAATTTACTTTACTCTCTGCTTAGAATACTTTCTTACAAGTGTAAATCTTTCTGCTATGTAGAGGCACCACACCTTGTTTGTTTACATCTCTCTGCTGCTTATACACAAGCACCAATAGTTATGCACACACTATGAAACTAAATTTGAATATTAATTCTCAACCTGTAGAACCATAAATGTATATAACTGAAGTTCTTGAAGATCATGACTCATATTGTGTGAAATAATGAAACACAGCTTTTTAAAATTATTTCAAGCATTAACACTGACATAGTCTCATCCTTCAATTGAAAGTTTCATTACTAAGTAGACTGTTGTTATTAAAAGGTTGAAAAAAAGTATTCAAAACTTGTTTAAGGTATTTCTTAAATATTCATTTCAGCTCCCCTTAAAAAAATTGAAAATTTCACTGCTGTATATCTTTACCAAGATCATATCAGCCTGACTTGGGACTGGCCTATGAAAAATAAGTCTGAAATACTGCTAACAGTTTCCTGGAGTTATTCACAAACTTTTCCAGAGTAAGTCTGCTGATGTACCATTTGAATCAATGTTTGTGTTTTAAGGTTGGCAATGTTGGGGGTTGAAGATTGTATAGATTATTAGAGGATTACTAATCATGGTCGCTCAATCCAGGATGTTCATAGTAGGATTCTTAGAGTGAATTTTTTTGTTAATATTATTGTCTCTATAGGAAATAAATAATAAATGTTGACAAGTAAGCTTTCTAGTTGTTTCTCTGTTCAAATAAACTTTAAAAAATCAACATTCCACAACCAGAACTATTTGTCATCAATGTAGAGAAAAAATATGTGTACAATTCAATGTGACAGAAATGTAACATACCTCATTGTCTACAGTGTCTACAATAGTTATAGGATTAGTATGACACTTTATTTCTTTAGTAGTAATATTAACACCAAACCTGAATTTGGTGTACAATTTTCTTAACTTATATAATATTATTTTATATTTCTTAATAAGATAAGATAAAATGTTCAAAAACATTTTGGTTACTTTTCGATACATTTGATGACAATAAATTTCATTTAAGAGAAACAGTAAATAGTTCTCAAAGAAATCCATAATATATAGCAATGATAAATGTTATTTATTAAAATGTAAATCTGTTATGATAAGATCACAAACCTTTTTTTTTTTATACAGAAACTTTACTTATCCATGTGGTTTGGTAACTAAGGAGGGTTGCAAAATAATGCCACTACAAAATGTGCAGTTCTATATATATGTTAAAGTGTGCTTGTCTGTCACAAGAATTCGCCCTGAAATGGAATATCTAACTCCAAGCTTCAACACAAGTCTCTGCTCTTCACATGATGCCTACATATTTAACAATAGTAAGTGTTTGTTGACATTCTTAGTAGTCTTCTTCTTTATCACTCTTATGTATATGTTGGAGGGCTCAGACAAGTAGTTTTAAATCTGGGACATACTACACAGTGGTTTCCAGACCTGGCAGCTCAACATATACAGTAGTACCTCGAGATACAAGTTTACTTTGTTCCAGACCCGATCTACTCATATCTCAAACGAATTTTTTCCCCATATAAAATAAAGTGAACCCAATTAATTGGTTCTAACCCTATATAAGGTCACAAAGTTACCTGAATGCTGAAAAAGACATATTATGAATTAATAAATTTACATGAAACATGTATACATAAACAATAAAATAAATAATGAAATGAGAAATGCAGAAAAAATATTTATAAAGTGTCTGTAAAGTAATAGTAAATGTACAGAATCTTATCTGGGTGGCTGGCAACTGGGGATAGCCGAGTGTCGGTGAGGAGGGGGGGGGGAGGAGTTGACTGCACAGAACTAAGGCTACATAAACACTTCATTAACAGCATAAACACTTCATTAACAGCATAAACAAAACAACACTGCTTTGTTTCGATGAATATCATCTTCTTCTTCGTATCATTTGACTTCACACTTACTTTTCTTGGCACCCATGATGCACAAGAATAATTATGATTAAAATCACTAAATTCGCTAGCTACAACACTCTCCCTACTTTTGTTAAGCACTATGATACATGCGAATGGTCGAGATCATGGTGTTCACACTCAGCTGTTTTTGTCCAAGTAGTGGCTGAAGCAACTTCTCCCCATTGCCTGATGGCAATTATGGTTCCAGTTCCGAGTGAGAACGGAACGATCTGATTTCACATAATCATCGTCAATAGGTTTTAGCTATTAAGCTTGACTTGTAACTTGAATAGTCACTCATTAAAGTAACAAAAATTTTGCTCTTGACACTACTCGTCTCTCGAATTATTTTGAGAGAACCTTGTAGCTTGAGGTTCCGCTGTAGTTTATTTTTTTTCATAAGAGGTGTTTTGGAGTATCTTGTTGGGTCTCTCAATAGAGCGGTACGTGACATTTTGGCGCCACCGTTTTGTGATGATATATAATTTTACTCTACCATAATATTGTATGTATATTATGAATTCTAACACCGTGCAGCGAATTGTTTTTTTTTTTTTTTTTATAATTTAAAGGTTTTGCATATTTCATGCTAAGTGTCACACTATAATAAAACAAAAAAAAACAAAAAAACATGTTAACATCTAAAGTTATTACGCGGAATGATGATAATAACTGCGCACAAAGCTACTAATGTTTTTCACTTACATATGTGAAAAATCTATAACAAACAGATTTTTTTCAATATTTTATGCAGAGACAAACAAAATATATTTTCTACCCCCACCCCTGCTTCTACGAGAAAAAAAAAAGTCTTAATAATTTAGACTATTTCATGTATGTATACTGTGTAGTAAGGATGGAAGTCTGGTGTTGTGTAATGTTAGAGATTTAACAATAATTAAATATTAAACTTAAACACAAAAATAGCGGACACAAATATTTCTTTTTCTGTACGTGAAAAATATGTCCTAACACAAACACTCATTCAAAACAGAGATATGAATAATTCTTTTTAAAGAAATAATAGAATAAGCTTACATAATGTATTTCGCACCAAAATGGCTTAGCCAAAACGGCCTGCTTCGCAATAGAGCATGCAGCTTTAAAGGACATGGTTGGCATTCTATGGTGATGCTTCACAAAGGAAAATCACACTAGTCCCTATTTTTAGATCCCAGAACATGTGTTGTCTCATTCTGTTATTTCTGGTTCTTAGACAAAATATTACATCTTATCTTATATGATACAGGCATCACTTCAAAAAAGAAGATGTTTACTTCCTAAGCCATGTACATGTCGGGACAGCTTGTAATAGACATTTTTTCTTGAAATATATTCTAAGTAAAGATTTTACAATTAAATACACATGATCTATTAATGTCTACTTTGAGAGAAAATAAAGTTTTAAGAATTTGCTGACATTGCCAAATTATTTTTTCAGTTTATTCATTTTCTTTTTTTTTCTCTCCTTCATTTTACAGCTAAATCTGGCCCACCTATAGACATGACAGTGGTGGATAAAAAGAGCACATGCTTTAAACTGTCTTGGAAGAATCCATCTTATATAGAGTACTGTCTGGATGCTTGCAGTAGATTTTATGACATGACTGTTACAAAAGTTCAGTCACAGCAGGTATGATTATATTTGTTTCATGTATATACATATATAAATTATATTTTATTACTTCTAGCATATAAAATTAGAAATGAAACTATTTTTAAAAAATGAATAAATACATTTCACACAAAAATTGAGATACAAATAAACAAAACTAAAAAGGATGTTATAATAGTTTTTAAAATAGGTAGAATACACTATCTTCCAGTGCACCAGGTTTATCCTTACTAATTGGATATTTTGTTACATTGCATAATTAGTGAACTTTGTTTGATTTTTGTGTTTTATTTTATATATATTTTTTTGTTTTTGCAGATAATTTTCAATATTTCTAAACCGTACAATGACTCTTTGCTTTCACTGTGTGACCTTGAACCTTTTACTGACTATCAAGTACTGCTTCGTTTAAAGAGAGAAGAAGTCAATCCATGGAGCAATCCAGCTTCAGTCACATTCACTACAGATGAAGACAGTGGGTCACTTTCAATTAACAATATTTAATATTATTTATCATCTGTCTTTGTAACTATGGCACCATGAAAAATGTTCTTCTACTTTATTAACTATTTTCTCAGTATTCAATCAGAATGTTCAACCTGTTTAATATATACAATTTGATAGTTCTATGCAGTAGCTGTTTTAAGACTCATTGCAATAGAAGTAGCTAGAAAATTTTTTAATGTATTTATCTGATACAATATATTTGAGGCTGTATGTGATAATTAATTTAGAGTTCCAAATGACAACAATGCTTTGGTTGATGTTACGATGAGATTGTTTTGATCAGAAAATGTGTTTCTGATGTTCTAATTTTGTATAGTTCTCTCCTGTTAAACAATTACTGAACACTCAAACAATATCGTGATGTTGGAGATACAAATGTAAATTATAAATTCACAACTGAGATCATTCAACAATAAATATGAAGCTTTAATTCTGGACCTAGGCATCACTTAAGTAATATACACAATGTACAATACTATTCAATTTCACTTCTATTACTTTAGTCATCACTCTCCTTCAAATAAATATCTGTCCTTTTAAATAGTAACCTCCAAACTATTTTTAGAACTTTTGGGAAAATTGTCATTGTTTTTAATAAACTTGTCCTTACTTATCAACAACATATAACCCTGACCTTGTGCTGCAGAAGTACAATATAAAAATAAACTCAATGCAACAGCCATTGACATTATCCCTTTCATAGTTAATGCTAAGGACTAATTTTTTTGAGGATCTTTCTATTGGTGCACTGTTCTCTTGAGGTTCAATAATTCCAGTTAATATCTCCTGATGTCCTGTGGAGTCTCATTTTCTCAGTAGGATAAAACTAATAAATACAAATATCATCATCTGTCTCTTGACTTTGGTCATTGAGGGCGGCTGTGACAGTTCATGTAACCAAATCCATCCACTTTTCCTGATCATTAGCTGTTCTTAGCAAGAGAGATGCCTGTCCATTCTTTAATGTTATCCAGCCAGCTTTTCTTTGGACAACCCTCCATTCACATATGGCTATTCAAATACCATAATGTGCATCTAATATCATGTATTTACCAGAACATATAGTATATTTATATATTCTAAAGCACTTTTTGTAAACAGTATTTACTCCATTGAATTTTTTTTAAAGAGCAAGGTATATCCACACAGGAAACCATAAGTAAAAAAAAAATGGAATAATATTTAAATATAATGAAATAATAGATGTCCAGAAATTTGATTTTGTAATCCAATCATTGGCACTTTAAAACCAAACAATACTAAAATGATTGAAATTGATCTAAATCATAATTAAATTTAACCACTAACTAAAATATACTCTCAGGAGCATTCCTCAAGTGCCAAACTAAATACTGGTGAGTGACAGGAATAGGGTGTACCTAACAGTGTTTGGTTTCATTCACATTGCTTTCAGTTTGGTGATCACTTATTTGTACCATCATTAGTTTCTCAACTTGTCTCTCAGCCTCCTACTGAAACATTTAATTGAATTGTGTGTTTCAACATTCATTCAATAGGTTTGTTTTGTATGTAGGCTTATTTTTCTTACAACATTATATAGATAAGGTACCCACAACACTGCAAATCTTGATTAGGATTTTAACTTATCAAGTTTGATTTTTTTTTTGTCCAATATTTTAATTAGGTATTTTAAAATCTGCTTTCACAAATTAATAAACTAAAATTTTCTTATATTGTGTTGTTTTTTTTTAACATCAGTGAAATATTTAAAATATTTGAAATATTTAAACATTCTAACAAAGCTCTAACAAATTATTCTACATTTATTAGAATGTAATTTTTTTTCATTTTTAATCAAATCAGTATATTATACCATACCACATTTGATTACATCTCTTAAGATCTCTGTTTTTTCTTTATATATAAGATGTTCTGAACATCATTTTTGTCCTTAAAGCTAAGTTTTTTATTGTTGTTTTTTTTATCAAATAACCAAAGGTACAAAAGATCCACACTTGTTGTCTCCTAGAGTATACTTCATTGTTTTGCTGGGTTGATGTTGTTTTTCTTTTCCAAGCATTGGCTTGATTTTTTTTGTTCACTTACCAAGCTTAAGATTTAGTAGCTTTTGTAAGTCAAAAAACGAAAATTTTAAAATTGACTGATATAAATAAATCTTTCTCTGTGAGTACAATGTATGCTTTAAATATTTTATCTACTCAAGTCAAAGAAGTCTTAGTACAACTGTAGCATCTTCCATTGTCCATTGATTAAAACGTGTTTGTTTTTGTCATTTAGCTTGGGCTCATACTTTGCTTTCATTATCTTGCACATTATCTTTGTTTGTAGTACATTTTTTTTTGTTTCCTTCTGTAATGCCATCAATACATTAAAAAATATAAATTATTTTTCTAGAAACATATTTTTTCTTGTTTTGTTTCATTCATTCAGTAATTGTGTATGTGCTTTTGACTTTTTCTTTCATCTTATATTTTTTGTGTGCAATTTAATTTTTTAAAAATATCATAATTAGATCATTGTATATTTTTTAATATGAAATTTGATAGATAACTTGTTTGTATGTATACACAGGACCTTTAGTTGGACCCCCAGTGTTGAGTACCAATTACTTTGTCAAAGATTGTATGAATGACAGGAAAACACTTTATATCTACTGGCAGGTAAGAACATGTACATTTAATTTACTTTATATTTACTAGCAGGTAAGAACATGTACATTTAATTTACTTTATATTTACTAGCAGGTAAGAACATGTACATTTAATTTACTTTATATCTA
>JADKLZ010068777.1:0-11982 GCA_021533235.1 Biomphalaria straminea | reverse complement strand
GCGACCTTTGTAAGTGACCAGCTGTCTCGTTCTGAGGCCGCCTGCAACCAAGTGCCCTCTTCAATGTCAGTTAAAGCAAGTTTGTGCCTAAGTTGTTCTTTAAAAACTAGTTGTCAATATCCACGTGCAACTCAAGAAAAAGTAAATAGACAAAAATAGAGCAGTGAGATTCATAAGCAGCATTTCTCTAGAGTAAAACCTTTAGTAAAAATCACTAAATTTAGAAAGCCTTCAGGATAGAACACTCAAAAGTAAAGTAGCAATTTTACATGGAACACTGAATCATAATTTTCAAATACAAAACCTTATCAATATTCAGAAAGATACAAAGATAAAGGCACATGCCTAGTTCCATATATTTAACAAATTTGTACAAATGCTCCTTCTTCATTAGTAGGCCCTACTATTAGAGCCAGAAAAACCGGTGACTTGGTAGAATTTAGGTCATTGGTTAATAGGCATGACTGAATGAATGACGTGTAGGACGTAATCATCTTCTTTTTTTTGAAGCAACGTCTGTATTATATAAGATAAGATGTCTGCAAATTTTTGGTTCAGATCTGGATGAAGTGCCGTTAAGTCTTGACACAAATCAAACAAATCTTCATCTCTACTTTGTAGTTTTGAAAAAAATTGGAAACGGAGAACTTTCTTATCGGGTTTTGTTTGAAAGAAAAATTATTATGCTAGAAACGATTACGATTACGATTACGATTTTAATTTTGATTGAATGTAATTCACAACATTATCATTTCAAAAATGTTTCATTAAATTGGTCAAATAAATATACAATCGCAAATTTTGTTTATGAGTTCATTAAATTATGTTATACATTATTGTCTTTGCTTTCTAGGACTTTCAACATTGAATCTTAGAGAGAAGGAGATCGACTGAAACTTGCACATAACTAACTTATATCAGTGGGAAGAAGTTAATATATATATATATATTGTAGTTTCTCAGCTTTATTCTTGCCAACAGTACAGGGAATTCGCACTTAAAGGGAAAAACAGACGAAAGAGTATTAGATCCCGGCCCCCCAAAAACATTGGCAACCACTGGCGTAACACGTTCTCGTCCGGTAGTCTAACGCTTGACCTTTCCATTTTACTTCCACATCCTTTTTTTTTAATTGTTGAACTCACGACCGAGACGTTTTACTCAAACGTAATCTGCTAGGGATGATAGAGCTTTCACTTCCTCATCACGCACTTAAATTGGGCGTTTCACTTTAATATGCTAATTTGCATACGTTTTTTTTAAAACACACAAAAAAATAATATTTTAAATTTCAAGTAATAGAGATTAGCTTCCAGATAATACTGAAGTACAACGTCTGTACTGACGTTTCTCAATCTGTGTGGCGAGCCAATCACTCAACGGGGGACGGGGGCACATAGTCCCGATTAAAGCAGTAGATGTGAAGTCGCTCAATTTATTTTTCAAGCGGCCAAAGTTTTAACATATTTTCATTTTAATTATCAATTCATGTGATAATATATTAACAAAGCAAAGCCGGTCTTGGAAAATAGAAGGCCCTAGGCGAAATGAATTTGGTGTCCCCTAGTGAAAATAAAAAAAAATACAAAAAAAGAAACAGCGAAAAATAATAAAAATAAAGCAATTTATTTTTAAAATAAACGCCCTTTTATATCTAAATCGACAAAAAAACTGACATTCATATAAGACAATTCCCGTAGTAAAGACAGAATCTATTACAAATAGAGTCATAGTGCTTCGCAATTTTTTCTATAAAAAAAAATAATCCAAAACCTTTATGATGGTTTCACCTGCGGAATTTCCAGTCACAACAGGAGTCAAACAGGGATGTCTTCTTTCATCACTCCTGTTTCTTCTAGTATTGGATTGGGTCACAAAAGAAGCCTACTCTAATTCAGGGAAAGGAATCCAATGGACTCTGATACAAAAGCTGGAAGACCTGGAATTCGCTGACGACATAGCCTTATTATCACACAGACTACAGGATATGCAAGAAAAGATCGCAGCCTTAAGCGAAGTAGGAAAAAGAGTAGGCCTCAAAATAAACCACCAAAAAACAAAAGTACTTAAAGTAAACAACAAACAAAATTGGAGACATAGAACTGGATTCCCAGGCCATAGACCAAGTAGAAAATTTTATATACCTTGGAAGTGTAGTCAGTGTAACAGGTGGAACTGATGAAGACATTAAACGTCGTATAAATCTAGAGCGTCAGGCATTTACACAGCTAAAGCCAACCTGGAAATCTCCTCACATCTCAAATAAGACTAAACTAAGAATCTTTAGCTCTAATGTCAAGGCTGTCCTATTGTATGGTTCAGAAACATGGAGAACAACTGAAGTGACAACAAGAAAAGTACAAACCTTCATCAACAGATGCCTGAGAAATATACTTAAAATAAAATGGTACGACAAAGTAGAAATCACCAAACTGTGGGAGATGAGTGGGCAGAAAAATATAGAGGTGCAGATCTTGGAGAGGAAGTGGAGATGGATTGATCACACCATTTGAAAAGATACCAGCAACAGAGCTAGGCTTAGAGTGGAACCCCCAGGGAACAAGGCGGAGAGGAAGACCAAAACGAACATGGCGACGCAGCATACTGGAGGAAGCCGAGAGGACCAGAAAGAGCTGGGAAGCCATCAAAAAACTTGCAAGAGACCGTGGAGAGTGGCATGTTTTTGTAGAGGCCCTATGTTCCACAAGGAACACAAAGGAATGATGATGATGATGAGTCCTTTACCAATTAGAGGCCGTAGGCTGCTGTCTAGTTTGCCTAAGACCGGTCCTGAACCAAAAAAATGGCAATAAAATAAACTATCATTAACATAACGTGATTCTTGGCATTTGTATCGGAATAGTGCTGGTAAGCTCCTGTTGACTTCTGTGTAGCAACAACAAAAAATTACAAGAAATGACAATAATACTTTTTGCAAAAAAAAAAAAAAATAACAACAAGGCTTGTGTAAGGGAAAAACTGCGCAATTACTGCAATATCTCTCAATATTGCAAGATGTACTTCCCTTTAATTAATTAATGTATCGTTTGTGTGTGTGTTGTTGTTATTTTTTGTGTGTGTGTTGATTCCTACGTTATCGACAAGGAATAATTGTGCAAAATTTCAACTTGATCTGAAAGTGAGAAGTGGGAGAAATCTGAAAAAAATTTAATCCGACTGAGACTTTTATAGAATATACTGACTTCAAAACACGCACAATAAAAAATACTTAAAAAAATTTTTATTTTTTTTTATTATTGATGTGTGTATTGTTAGGTACGATAGATAATTGTGTAAAGTTACAACATGTTCCTCTTTCAGACCATGCAGTCTATAGGGCAGATACCCATTACAGCTGGGTGGACTCACGCTGCTATTTGTAATCGGCTGCGTAGTTTGCCTATGCCTAAAGCCGGCCCTGGTGGACTCCCTAGAGATACGGAAATAAAAAAAAAATCCCAGGATTCCATCTCGGGAACCTCCAATTCGGAAGTCAAGCTCTTTGCAATAGGAACTGGTAGAAAAAAAACAGTGTAAACAATTATCAAACGAATTTTTTTTTAAATTGAGGGGTCGCCGCTGGTTAAAGTTTAAGAAACACTGGTCTAAGGTCTCATTTCTAGACTTGACATTTACACCAGATTGTGTTAGCAAATTGACTTCTGTACAAACTCAATTCTTTATTATTGGTGCATCTGGAATAAAGTTGAACGTCCAGATTGTAAAGTTCTAGGACAAAGAGTAACATTTCATCACTGTTGGAACGCTTTTTGTCTCAAATATTATTTTCATGAGCGAATTCGTTTATGTTTTAGTACAATCAATCTTTGTGTAAAACGTTAGGATTATATTTTTAATTACAAAGGAACATTTAATGAACTGAAATATTTCTTTGCTTGAAAACTGGAGAACAAAGTTTGTCTTTATTTCAAAATGTATACACACACACACACGCACCAAACACGCACACACACTTAATATATATACAAAAACACACACACATATAAAAACACAATATATACACACACATATAAGTATAGCCTATTTATAGTTTTGACTATTCCAATGAAGCATACAAGGATGAAGACTTGGCTTTATAACGTCCTTGGCTACCTAGCTATCTCTATGCCGTATTCCCTGGCTTCGTCAGGTAACTGATTTTTTTTCATTTAAATTTACCGTCTATATTACTCTATATTTTTATTTCGAAATACACGAAATGCTAAAAAAAAACAACTTTGGTTAACAATAGTTAACTCTTTCCCTCCGTAATTATTTTTCCACGTTTCGACGGAATTCTTCATTTCGCTCATTACTATTTCACTACCATGTTAGGATTAAGCTAATTTAGCTCCAATAACTTTTTCGTTTGTTATAAGAAAGTGTTTTATTTGGTATAGAATTAAATGGGAATGGATTGCCTTTTTATATAACACAAAGTAAAGTTAATAATATTGAACATCAATTTAATTTAATGAGGTCCAATCAATGATGGTAACGTCAATTAGGAGAGAAAGAGTTCATTTTGCCACACTATAGATAATCTAGATTGTGTGATTAATTCATTCATTAATTCAAACTACATTTGAGTAAAGGCTTGAGAGGCTTAAATCCTCTCTTGCAAAAGCCCTGGACAGAAACCCTGCTGTCTTGCGTAGTACGTAGGAGTCACCATACAGGTCGAAAATTTTTGGTTTCCCAGACCTGTCGAGACGGAGATCAGCAAGTCTGTGGCAGTCAAACAGAATATGAGTTTCGGTTTCCTCTTCTTCCCCGTTGTGTGATAGCTATAATAACAATTCTATGCAACTTGATGACGGTATTAGAATAAGACAATGCCAACATACTGAAACTATATTTAGCTACCGAATGGATTAAAGTCATGCAGTAGAAACTGTAATAAAATAAGATTAGCCCCAAGGTAATGAAAAAGTTAGAATCAGTGAATAGCTACATTACACTTAAACAGGGCCACTACTACTACTACAGAACTATTGAACCCTATATACAAATGATTGGGAACCAGCACACTTTTAATGATTTAATGTCAGTACTGGTGCGAGATTCGATGAAAATGCCAGAAAGCCCATGGCAGAATAAAAAAAAGCGACATTAAGACAAAGACACGCCCACTTCATGACCGGTTTGTGGCTGTGAATTTCGGCTTCAAATAACTTAATTAGCTTCGAATTCATATGCAGGCATAGAGATAAAATGCTAAGCTCTGGCATCCCTACTGCGGACAACAGACTTGGATTGTGCTGTTAAGGGAGGAAAAAAAACAAAGTTCTGGGTTTTCTAGAAGTATATGGGAAATACGTAAGATGTTTATTTTTAAAAGGTTTTGTGAGTTTCTGATTTCATTCACAGTAGTTAGCAGGTCATCATGGGGTCCGATCGCTGCAGTAACTCTGTCTCTAATCTTCTGGTTTGTGACGTGGTCTTTAAATGTGATGCCTAGGATTCTTCTGTAGCATCTCATTTCCATTGCTAGGATCCTCCTGTCTTGCATTGCAGTCAGGGTCAAGACTCGCAGGCATATAGAAATGTGGCCATGACCAGGGAGCGCAACAGTCTGATTTTGGTGCCGAGGGCTAAGCCTTTGTCTTTCCATATTATTTTAAGTTTTGAAAGGGCTGCTGTGGACTGAGCTATTTGACCAGTAGTTCAGGTTTTGTTCCCTCATCCGAGACAATAGCTCCATGGCCATATAACAAGATCTTCGGGGCTCGCAAAGACCTTCCTCCAGGGAATAGTACCAGGAAAAAGGAAAATGGTCCACCAGAATAAGGGATAGGTAACAGGTAACAGGATTCCATTCACTGGTAGCACTTGTAAACGGATTAGTCACGCGGAATCAGCCTCTGCCGTGTACTTCAATGCTTTTCAAACAGCGGTACGGTGTACTAGTAATGATACTTCAAGCAGTGCCAAGTGGCACTCATGTACTCCTCTATATTGCACAAATCGATGCCTCTTGATTTTCTCACTTCTGATACTACAAGTTGTATACTTTTCCATCTATGTTTATTTCCAGAATTTGGTGGGAAATAACCCAAAGTACGTTTCGCACGAAACGCTGCAGTAGATAATTAAGTAATAGCGTTATACAAGTTCACGCCTGTTCAAAATATGACGTCAGATATTCACTCATACGACTTTTCATTTATTTTACATATATACACCTCCCGTTTTTTTTTTCCATTTGTGATATTTAAAGTGCTATTATTTTCATATAATTTCATAATTTAAAAAAGAAAGTTTGTATTCAAGACCGAAGATCAATGAGGAATGCAGTATTTCCCGTGACCACGAAGCCCCAGCTGTGACCTATATATTTTGCCACAACAATTGTTCGCCGGTGGTCGATTAAGATTTTTCTTTCGCCGTCTGCGCCTGTCACTTTAATAGTGACCTTTACTTCGAAAGAATATGGTCTAACATTAATAACTCCTTAGCAGTGATACTTTACATGCCATTACCGAGTTGTAGGCCCCTATTAGTTCAAAAAACGTTTGGAAAGCACTGATATAAATAACAGTATGTATACTATTAGAATATCACTGATATATATATAACAGTATGTATACTATTAGAATATCACTGATATAAATAACAGTATGTATACTATTAGAATATCACTGATATATATAACAGTATGTATACTATTAGAATATCACTGATATATATATAACAGTATGTATACTATTAGAATATCACTGATATATATATAACAGTATGTATACTATTAGAATATCACTGATATATATAACAGTATGTACACTATTAGAATATCACTGATATATATAACAGTATGTATACTATTAGAATATCACTGATATATATAACAGTATGTATACTATTAGAATATCTCAGCGTTCTTGAGCTACAATACACTTACAGGTTCTTAACTATTTGGAATAGATTTACTAAGTACTAGATCTAAGGCCATTGAAACTGTCAAGGACTTTTATTTCAGATTCTTCCAGGTTTATCTTGTCGGTACTCTACGTGGACAAATCTATTGAGAATGAAAGCGCTGAAGATCCATACAGTGACCCGTGTCCAGCTCAGGAAATTCTAGTTACAAATGTTAGAATAGTTTTGCTTTCAGAGGTAAACTGAATAAATTATACAGAGTATTGATTACAACAATATAAATTGACGGGAATGACGTTTGCGGGGGCTTGCTGGCTGAGATGAGTTTTACACCATTTTCCGTATCGCAAAGTATAGAACACATGTTGTGTCAGCGTTTTAGGAAAAAGTTACAGTGACGTGCTTATTTCTGTGTGTGATAAATAATGAAAGTGTACGTTGTCGCTTGAGTCCAATATAATGTGTTATGAAACAGCCTAGTTTTACCCCACCCCCAAACGAAACCTGGAGGACGCGGTGGATGAGTGGCTAAGTGCATGGCTTTCGAACCATGTGTCCTGGGTTCAAATCTTGGCAAAGAAAAGGGAATTTGACTTTCGGAATAGTATACACCAAACTCTAATGGGTACCTGACTTAAGTTGGGGAAAGTAAAGGCGGTTGGTCATTGTGATGGCCACCTCACACCCTGCTTGTTAACCGTTGGTCAAAGAAACAAATGACCTTAACATCATCTGAAACGGGAACTTTACTTTAGACAAATAAAACCTTGTTAAATGATTATGGAAAAGGATTAAACTGTTCCGCAAAATGGTTCATAATTAAGACTGATTGCGTTACTTCTAAAAATATAATGTATGAGATATTTGAAAAAAAATATTTTCCATCAAGAGCTCGAGAAATTAAAAAAAAAAATTATCCTTTTCCTCTTAACTCTCAACACAAGGTATTAATCTACTTTTCAGGGTCGTGAAGATTGCCCAGATGGCAAGTTCAAAGACTTAGACAAAGATGACCTTGACTCAATAGAACTCTGTTTACTTGGAAGTGTCAAGGCCGAGTGCAATAGTAAACCTCAATGTATATTTCATCACACCTGGGAAATCAGACCTACTCTCCAATGCAACGGTTCAGTCTCTTCTGTAAACAAACTTGTCATTCACGGACAGTGCAGAGATAAATGTAAATGCTTCTTTTCCAAATTCTACATGTTAAAACGATACTTGGTGTAAAGAAAAACTAGCACACATTTTAAATAGATCTATATCTTGATCCTAAATTTCTCTCCATTTTGTGATTATTGCATGGAAAAGTATGCTTACAACAGGATTGCCTAAATAGAATTGCAGAATTGCACAGTTGTACCCTCTGAAAAGTAAAGAATAATCTCACTGTTTGCATAGATAAAAATCATTATATTAAGGCACTCAGGGGCGTAGCTAGAAATTGTCCATCGTTTGGGGGCCCGGGGGGCTTGACCTCTTTAGAGGCCCCTGAATTTTGCGTTTTACTTAATTTTTAATGTAAAAAACACTCATTTGGGACCCCCCTCTCAAGTGGGGGCCCGGGGGGGGTCAAATTCTCCCCCCTCCTCCCCCCAAGCTAACTACGCCATAGGAGGCACTACAGCTACGTGCTGCATTTTTTTCTAGTCTGTTGGTCTACCAGTATCAAAGGCATTAGGCGTTAAAGCTCCCTCTACCCTAGCGCTATTAGAGCATGGAATGGATTGCCTGAGCTAGCCAGGAAAACCAGTGACTTGGCAGAATTTAAGTCATTGGTTAATATGCATGACTGAATGCATGACGCGTAGGATGTAATCATCTTCTTTTTGAAGTAACGTCTGTATTGTATAAGATAAGATTAGTCAAAGATTTCACTTTGCCTAAAGAAAATTGTTTTCATATCTACACATAGACACAAATAAATATAAACTGGAAAAAGGAAGTAACTTCATGTAACTTGAAAACATGTATATCTATTGTATTCGGATTTCCGAATTATGAAAAATTTAAAAACTGCATGATCTTCAGTCTTAGAGATTAAACAAAATTTATAGACACAATTTCATTACAGGAGATAATGCGTTTCGGAGATTAAAAATGTGGATGAATCTATTTTTGTTTCATTAAAAAAAAACGTTGTCACTGCGTCGATTCCATCAAAGTTACAAGTATCATCTAGTTTAGTAATGCCCGCCCTAATTAAACCTACGGGTCATATTAATTTCCGACACGGGGTCACATCAACGAATTGATACACACACACAAAAATATTAAAATTGACCTAAAAGATTCATTATGTTAAGCTTCATAATGTATCGTTATGCACGCATACAGAGAACTCTATATCCTTATAAGAAATATAGGCCTTATGTTGCTTTTTTTTTTTCTCTGCTTACAATGCAAGTAACATTGTAGCTAGTCTTGCCACCGGCTCACTTTTCTAGCCACTTTTTTGGTAAATATTTCCATGAATTCTCCAATCTCTCGCGTAGTTTTTTGCGGCTCAAACCAAGAATGACCTCATACGTCCTACGTTCTTGACCAATCAAATATTTTGGCTAATTATCATATTTCACACAAGTGTAAAGATGCGTTCACTTTTTCTGGTAGATTCTCCATTCAGCGCCCCAATTCCTATACACGCAAATGTTAAAGATCGTGGTACTAATCTATCAGAGAAAAAGACATGGCGCTAACGTAGGTAAATATACATTTCTAAAAAAAAAAAAAAAACGGGGTGGGGGTAGAGATGTTCTACACTTTGCGACGTTTCTGCGGGCCGGATAAAACCAGGTTGCGGGTCGAATCTGGCCCACGGAACGTATTTTGAGCATCCATCAGAGAAAAAGACATGGCGCTAACGTAGGTAAATATACATTTCTAAACTTTAAAAAAAAAATGCGAGGGGGTAGAGGTGTTCTACACTTTGTGACAACGTTTCTGCGGGCCGGATAAAACCAGGTTGCGAGTCGAATGTGGCCCACGGAACGTATTTTGAGCATCTCTTATCTAATTGAACAATAAAGCCAATTATTACATTGGAGTGGCTTTCCCTGAACATTTCAATGACCTTTCCTGTTTTAAGTCTTAAACTTTGACCCCCCAACGTTCGAAGCTCTAGTTTTTGTTTCCGTATAACTGTTTCCTAAAAGCTAATGACTTTTCAATAACTATGATTTCTTTCACATATGTGTAATGAAATTTGATCCATATACAGTACACTTATATATGTGTATGTTTGATTCTTTTCTCAGTGATTTCGTCATTTGTTACATCAAAACAGAAATCCATGGCACCACCTTGCATCACCAGCACCGGTAAGATCCATGCGTTGTAACGGAAAATGCTTATGTTCACCAATGGTCACAGACATCTCCTCCCAACTAAACGTAGATATTTGTTGATACAAGCAAGAAACATAAACACAATGATGTGAACCCAATGCTTGTAAAGAAAAAAGGCCGCAGAATGTGGATGCCTTCTTGACATAGCATTGATATTGATATCGATAGTACTAGTAGACTGGTGTAAAACTATACAGTATTAATAATAAAGTTTATCTTGAAGTCGGAGATTAATGAGGAATGCAATATTTCTGGTGGCTATGATATCCCAGCTGTGACCTACATATTTTGCCACATGCAGTGCAAGAGTAACCATTGTCCGCAGGTGGTCGATTAAGATTTTCTTCTCCCCGTCTGCATTTGTTTTATGTGATAAATTATTTGATAATATATAATATATAATATTATTTGAAATATTTGATAATATAAATTGTATCATGTATTACAGCTACAAATCGTGATGCAGTTACTGCAATTACTCACATATCTATAGCTACGAAAAGAAAAGCATTACATGCTTCCACTTATAGAGATCTAGCTATGAAAAACAATTTAGTAACAATTGTAAGAGAGGCTACCAAGAGTGAAACAATAAACAGCGCCACTTCCGAACGTGAAGCCACAAAAGGCGAGTCATTCCCTACGTTTGTTCACAGTGATATTTAGACTTCAAACTAAAACAATTATAGAAATTAACGTTTTTCATCTTAAGAAAATAAGGAAAAAAAAGCAAAGATAAAAAAAAACATCTTTGAAAAAAAAAAACTTCTCAAAGGAGAAGAACTCTGCAGTTACAGTTATATCTATTAATAATGTAGAAAAATATACCATTTATAAAACCAAATTAAATATAACCACTAATTGATTAACGAATCGGTTAAGTCTGTACTGATTCATGTTTTATCAGGTGCAATAAACAATTGTTTCAAATTTCAACTTGACCCTAGAATGGGTGTGAGAGAAATAATGTGAACAAATATATAAGGCGACCAAATATTACAATACTGAATGACTTATTTCCTTTGTCGGTTTGAAACAAAATGTGTAATGACCAGTAGTTGATTTACGAATTTGTTAATTTTGTTATTGATTCATGTCTTGTCTTTACCAATGAATATTTTGGGCAGAAATTTCGATTTGATCCGAGAATGAATGTACAAAGTTTTTACGAGACATACAAACAGACATCTGATACAAATCAACTTGCATCTTTTCGACATTAGTGTTACAAAGACTTGTAAAAATAAATTATGTAAAGCTAATTACTAAATATATATTTTTTCTCACAGTTATTATTAGTCAAGAAGTTACCTTTTTAACTCATACTAATTTTGTTTCAACTCCCTCTACTGAAACCACAGGTAAGCTTGGTAATCTGGTGACAAACTATCAAATTAATTTCATTAATATTTTCTCCCAACACGGTTGCCCAGTGAAAAAGCAGACTTCGCTGGCCCGCGTAAATGTTTAATCTGACCCGCCAAGCGTTTTATAATAATAATAATTAAAAATATCAATTTTAATTACTATGTAAATGGTTTTTAAATGAGTTCAGATAAAAGATTAAGATTGTTGCGAAGATCTACTGGTAACGTCATCTTGTTTGAAAACCGAATCAGGGCAGAAAACGACATGTATGTAAATTGTAATAACAACAACACAAAAAAAAAGAGCTTATCTAAGGGAAAGCAATTCGCATCTACAACTAATTATATTGATAATGTAGAAGTTATTTCCCTTCTTCAATATCAAACAA
>JADKLZ010068766.1:0-11786 GCA_021533235.1 Biomphalaria straminea | reverse complement strand
ACATTACACCTAGATTAAGCGCCCAAAGATTTGCAACGCCCCTCACATAGCCACACACACACGTAATTTTTCTTTTGTTTTCTTTCTTGTTATTCAAAAAAAAAAAAATTTGAATCGAAGCAATGAACCGGCCCCCCAATAGGTGTCGCATCATTCATCCTATCAAACAGTTGACACACACCGCCATCTACCTGCAGACATAACTCCAGTATAACCAGCGATCCTCAGGTTACGGCCCCTTGATTTTTTTTTTTGGTGTCTTCACCTTTTGCTTTCGAAAATCGGTCACACGAAAATCAAAAGTAGCAGCGAACCCTTGTCAACCAGCCATCCCCCTATACCTTTTGTTCAATTTGGGAAAATCCGTCTCCGTTCAGGCCAATATGTGTGAAAAGTTAGGTAATACCGGTGTACATATATATATGTAATGTCTATATGTACGTTTATGTGTGTGTGAAAAAAAAAACGTATCACAGACACATTCAAACGAACTGTGCATTTTATTTGTAACGACGGAGGACAAGAAGGATGTAGACCAAAGATTATATACCACACATTCATCCGATGTTCACTCTACAATATATAGGGGGACGTGGCCACGAAGAGTATGAGCACAAACTGCTAAGCCGTTGAACTGGAATTTAAACCCCATTTTAAAAAAAAAAAAAAAGAAGGGGAGTCTTTTTTTACATGATGGCTTTATAGAGATCATGCAGATCTAAAAATTCCTTAATTTGTGGCGATTGGTCGTTGTGCTGGCCGCACAAAGAAAAAGTACAGTTTACCTATAAAATTAGGTGCTTCGCGGAAGGAATGGAGCAAAACTCACATTTGTCTTCATCAAATATTAATGACTTAAACTAAATAAGTCATAAAAATAAGATAAGATAGATAAGAGAATTGTATTGGTCCAAACAAAATGGAAATTCAGTTTGACTACAATTGTCCACCTCAGTGTAACCGGTGGATGTGTTTGAGTGATATACGATGCTTTTTTTTTAATTAGTCTACTTGGTCGATGTCTTTGTGCTAGTGAAGTATTACCATACCAGCAGGTGATTGCAAAGTTATTCAGACTGCAGATGTTTTTAGAAACGGGATTCAAACTCATTTTTTCCAGGCTCGGAAGCCAAGCGGTGTCTCCACTATATTTATTATGCATGTGACGATGTTTTAAAAACACTCAGTGGCGCCCAAGGATCCCGAAATAAAAAAAATCCCATTCTTTACTATGATTCTAACCATGGACCCCCGGTTCAGAAGACGAGCGCTTTACCGCTCAGCCACAGCTGGTGCGACAAGTTAATCTTTGATTGTGTCGGGATAGCTTGTTGGTTGTATGCATCTTTTATCGTTTTCTACAACTCTTCCGAATACAATGATTTTTACGTCTGCTTCCTCTTCTCAAAATGTGTTATTTCGCGTTTTAAACCAACTTTTGGTATGTGTGGCTGATTGGCACAAACCGCTTGGCTACTGTTAAGGGGGCTCGGGTTTGAATCCCGAATTGAGCTGAAGTGTGTTTGCTGAGCGCCTATAGTCAGCAAGAAAAGCATAAGAGCGAGGTTGCTAGGAATTAGGATTCATATGAAAAAATATTAAAGATTAAGAAACTAATTAATTAAGAATTCGTTTTTCAATAAAATAGGTAAAACAAAACAAACAAGATTACAAAGAGAGTTTGTGTGATACACAAACTCAGAGGCGGCCCCCGTCGGAGTCGGATCCCTGTCAGATCCGCTTTGATCTCTCAACGGACGGACAGACAGACAGACAGACGGACAGACAGGCCACACAAAACTAATATACATCTTCCGTGCTTTGATCTCTCAACGTTAGCCTTGTAAAGCCGATGTTCAAGGCAACTGCCACACTTGTTTTATGAGTTGATTACTTTACGAGTAAATACTGGTATGTTACTCGTATGTTGGAACAAAAAAAAATGTGAAAACATGTGCAGTATATTAGATTATTAATTGTCTTAAAGTAGGTTTCATTTATATTGCATACTAATTAGGTTTTTTCTCTTTAAATACTGTTTGCATAAAATATTTTTAAAAATTAGATTTTGAGCTTTTAGAAAAAAAAAAAGTAGCCGTTGCATCAGAACTTTGAATGCTCTATATTATCGTGATGTCAGATTTTCATTTTCTCTTCTACTTTCTGAGCACTAAACGGGACGGACGGACGGACAGACAGACAGACAGACGGACAGACAGACAGGCCACACAAAACTAATAGCGTCTTTTCCCCTTTCGGGGGCCGCTAAAAAAGGTATCATTTTGAGACCTTACATTCTATAGGGCCAGGTGGCGTAACTCGCATCTGTTTCTATGGCCGACCGTTAACGAGGTGTCATATGGCCAGCACAACAACAAACCTCCTTCACTAACCCGTATTTTCTATTTAGATTGAATTAATGTAGTCTTCTTGGTCCATATGTTTACACTGTACACTGTATAAACTTATTACATTGCAAGTTATTTTATTGTCAAGTTTCAGGGAATAGTTTGTTTTGTTTTCTTTTTAACCTATATCTTCTAATTAAATTGTTATATTAATCCGCATGTCTAGCAACCCCGCACTTCCGGAAACTAAAGAAAACAGTCTTACTACCCGGACTGCTAGAGTGTTAGTCGATATTAAATTGATAATAACGTTTAATTCCTTTTTTTTTTCGCAATGCAGCGTGCGAGAAGGAACGAGATATAAACTCGCACTGGAAAGTACTCTCTTTTTTTTTTCGCCTTTCTTTTTTAATTAAACTTAGGACTTAATGTAAGTTATTTGGTACAGTAAGGATATGATGCTTGTAGAGAGATCGAACTCTTGAACTAAGAGGTCAAATCCGGGAGCATGTTGAGGTCAAGTTCCGCTTTCAGACTATACGGTTAATAGGGCAGATGATTTAAAGGTTTCTATGGCCCAGAATTAACAAGTTTGTCATGTCACCAGCACAACGACCAACCGCCTTTGCTTTTCCCCAACTAATGTCAGCTATAAATATTCAATAATTTTTTTTACGACTGTTGCTTAAGAATTAGATCTATAAATATAGTTGGAGGGATTATAAAAATTCAGTGCATGAGAAAGATTTTTCATCAAGCCACCCGACCTGTAGCATCAATGGTTGAACCCATATAGTCTTCTAGATCTAAAACAAATTATTTCCAGATGTTCCAAAATTTGGAGTTCTACAGAATATTACTATTCTATATTTAAAAAAAAAGAAAGAAACAAAAAAAAAAAAAGTTATAAATGTGTTTTCTAAATGCGATAACCATAGACATATATATGTCTATGGCGATAACTCAGTATCAGAAATTTTGCGCCTAATTATGTGTACTTAATTATTTATTTTTAGCAAAATTGAAAAAAAAAAGTTAAAAATAGATTCGCGGTTGAACATTTCAGTCTTAAAAACAAGCGAAATATAACAAAAATACTTTAAAAAGAATAAAGCTTCAATAAGTAAAAGAGCCACCCTATTACTGTCATACCTATCAATACTGCATTTTATTAAATATCATCTCCCTTTTTCTATATAAGACACAATAAATAAACTACCTCAAAAACCCATATGTATATATACTTTACTTCTATTACTTCAGAGTCAAAAAACTAAATGCTTAATTGTTTTTAATAAATTTATTGATTCATGTTTTGTCGTTAACAATGAATAGTTGTGCACATCTTAATCAGAGAATGGGAAGTAACTTATACAAGATTTGTACTAGAGTTAGTTACAGCTTTGTTAATAACCAGATTCCAATATTTGTGCAGCTTATATTTAAACATTCAGAGGTTCATCATGCATAGTCTTTAGTGTTATTTTGATATTATAAATATTGAAATAATTCAAAAAGCGCTGGCTGTGAATGTGTATGTGATTCGTGTGTGAACGTTGTTCGAATTTTTCATCAATATTGTTTTTGTACAGTGGCTACGCTGAGGTTGTCAACTGTAGTCAAAGTGAATTTCCATTGGATTGGATCAATAAAAATTATCTTATCTATCTTATCTTATTTATAAGGGTCATGCATTTGGTAAATGGAGACTATATGCTTTTTTTTTTAGAATGAAAAGAATATTAATAGGAACTATCTTAAAGTTTCCTTAAATTTTTACTATCCCTTTCTAAAACTATTAGAGCCTGTTGACAGTGGAAACATTTTATTTTCAATATATATTTAGACCCAAAAACATTAAGGTACTGAAGAAGGACTGCTCCATTACACCAAGTCAAACTAAAAATAGGTCAAATGATGTGTCCCCAATGTTATACTTTTGTTAGTGCTAGAATTGGAATAAAAATAATTTAGCTTTTAAAAAGTAATTGCCCTCTGAATTTTTTTTTTATTGCTTTGTGGTAAAATATTTTCAGTAAATGGAAACCTTATGGTTATGCTACACTACATTCCATAAGAATATTAACACCTGATATTGAACTCAGTGTTTATATAATTTGCTATAGCCCCCTTGGGCCTACATTATGTTTTGCTAAAAGTGCCCTAAAAATTAAATCATAATTATTACTATGTATAGTGGTAACAATAAACTTGATAAGCTTCAGGGGCTCACAAACAAATGGTAGCTACATTATATTATTTATAAAAAATTATTCTCTATTCATGTTCAAGAGTTTTCAGACAATCTGCACATAACTGTATCCCCATAATATATAGTTTTAACTAATGCAAATGTATTGAAATATGTGTTTCCATAAAATTATAATAGATTTAAAAGTAAATTTCTTATAATTTAAAATGTAATTATTGTTTCCGTACAGTAACAGCAAAAGGATTTCCCAAAAGATACAACTTAATAAAGTAAGTTCAGCATTCACTGCTATTAGCAATTTAAAAAAAAATGTTTTCTAACAACTCCATTATTACCATACACACTTCGCTATGGTTGCTGTATATGATATATTTTAAAATAGATTTTTTTGTAACACTGATAAGAAAAAGAAATATTTATGAGTGCATTCACTGAAGCTAACCTTATGTCCACTTTTAATCTAAAAACAACTGAAGAAAATTGAGCAGGACTAAGAGGTTACTAAAACGAAAAACAAGAAAGAATTTATCAGCTCAAGAGGTCACAAAAAGATAACCTTTTTTTTCTGGAAATCTCTAAAGCCACTAAGTGACTTCACCTTTTAAGTCAAGCAGGAAGACCAAGGGAAAAGAGAAATCACAATTGAATATAAAAAAAAAAAGAGTTAATGCTGCTCTAATTAGGTCACCATTGATTCAGAGATTTGCTTTTCCGTTTTATGCTTCATTGTTATTAATTTTGTCGCATGGTGGCTCTGAAAACATGCAGACACAAAAGTCTTGATACAAAGAGATTTTAAATTCCCCATGATTATAGTTGGAAATCCTTAAAGATGTTGAGAAATGAAAAATACTGCTCACCATTGCAAATAAAAAAAGTTTGCTATGTGGGAAAACTAAAATTTAATATGTGATAGTGATGTACCTAGTGTTATGGAGTTTGTGTTTTTCTATGGTGATGGTGGAAAGAGGTTAGCTATGCAGTGTGAATGATACAAGATAAGCAGCATTGCCTTTAGCAGTCTTAGGTACAAAATATGACTCCACATCACATTACCAGAGTAAAGAGACATGTTTTTATTTGTAGTGAGTTAGATTTTGTCGAAAATACCAATTTTATATCAGTACTTAAGTCTTATTCATTTATTTCATCAAGTGAATTTTGTTTACATTGTAATAAAAGTTAAATTTAGTTTTGTTCACAATGAAGCTACTCAAGTTATTTCAAGATTTATAAGATATAATAAACCTACATTGGGTTTAATCGTTTATTATTAGCATTGTAATCTGTGGGAAGCGTGGTCGAGAGGCTAAGTGCGGCTTGAGCTTGGCTACCTAGAAGGGGGCTCGAGGTTCGACACCCGACTTTGGCAGAGTTGTGTTTACTGAGCATCTAAAGGCAGCAAGGAAAACCAATTCCTAGATACCCCCTCCCCCCCACTGGTCCACAAATGAGATTGGACCAAAGCGCTCTGAGCATGCTATAAGCATGAAAGTAGCGCTATATAAAAGCTATAATAATATTAGCAGTCTGGTGATACAAGTCATTGACTGTCAACAACACCTAGGATGTTAAGCACCCAAAGCAAATACACCTGTTGGCATCCCCCATCTCAAAATGATGTCCAAATTCTAACAATTGTACCAGTAAGGAATACAAAACTTACAAATAATGCCCCAATGAATCAAATACTACATTTAATATATTACAGAAACATAATCGCTTACTTGAGTATAGTTGTTTTGAAGATCTAGTCTACCATTGTAATCTGCTAAAAATATATTACACTCTCTTTTCCTAAAAAATTCTTACGAGTGCTTTGCCTTATTAAGGTGGGGGGTTTTATTGTTTGTATCACACTTGACTGCACATCGTGACCAGTAAAAGTGTTAAACTAGGTGAAGATAGGGGTAGACCTTGGTCTGCAAAATGTTGGAAAGACCTTAAACAAATTCTTTAGTAAACAAAAAGCACTGGTCAACGGGAGGTTTGAAGGAATGGTCAAAGAAAAATCTTTTTCAGAGACTGTTAAAGGAAAATGATGCAAGATATCAGGGTCGCTGATAAGATGTCCAAAAGGGACAAGAGCGAGCATGCCCCCTTTTATGTCCCTTTGACCAGGGAAAGGCTTTAATTTGTGGCCAGGATGACCTCTTCACCAACCCCTCTGTCAGAAGTCCCGAAGTTCATGTATTCACACCCGGTGTGTCGCTGCACACGACCCTCTTGAGCCAAGCACTGGTTCCCTCCTTCTGTGCGAGGCCAAAGGCAAGCCGCAAGGGGGCCCTTCTTATACCTATTTAATAATGATCAGAAATAATTAATTACTAGTGACAGTCATTGTGGGAAGCGTGGTCGAGAGGCCAAGTGCGGCTTGATCTTGGCTTGCTTGGCTACCTAGAAGGGGGCTCGAGGTTCGACACCCGACTCGGGCAGAGTTGTGTTTACTGAGCGCCCAAAGGCAGCACGGGAAACCAACTCCTAGATACCCCCTCCCCCCCACTGGTCCACAAATGAGATTGGACCAAAGCGTTCTGAGCATGCTATAAGCATGAAAGTAGCGCTATATAAAAGCTATAATAATAAAAAAAAATAATTATCGTTCATTGTACACAGTTTGAAAGCCTTTAGTCAGTCAAATTATGTTATAAATAATCACTTGTCCCAAAGACTATGGGACACACATCTGAGATCCAAAGAAAAGGTCTTATATTCATAGAAGACAGGTGCAGTATTTATACATAAGGAAACATTAAACCCTTGGCTGACAATGGCTATGTCAGCATCAGTAGTGAAAAAAATATGCAAGTCGCAACTGAGCTTGTGTAGCCAAATGAATCACTGCACTCATCCTTTATCTTCAGAAACATTGTCATTATTATAATACCTTAATACTAGAGATTTTTTTTTTAAAGTAAAATTGTATTCCACACTGGATTCTTAATTTGAATTGATTGATATTGAAGATATTGAACTCTAATGAAACTATTTTCTTATTTCAACATTGTGTGATTTTAGTGTATTAGTAAAAACAAGGAGGTGTGTGTGTATGTATGTGTGTGTGTTTAGAGACAGTCACAGCTTGGAGATTAAATCTCAAAAACTCAACTAAAATAAGACGCACTGAACATTACAAAATGAAATTAAATTTAATCATGTGTATACATATACTTAGACATTTCAAAAATGCAAATATGGGAAACAAGGGGAGATGATTTTATGACAATACAGACAAAAAAAAAGAGGATTTATATAACAAGAAAAACTAAGAATACTTTTTTTTTTAAAAAAAGATTATTAACAAGTGTAGTTGTATCAATTAGTTTGTATCAGTCATGTAATTTAGTGTGTAATAGATCTAGACCAACAACAATAAATATGTGTAATTTCTCAATAATAAGCTATATGATCCTGTCACGTATCTGGACCAGTTGGGATAATTTGGTGGTGGTGGAAGAAAAGGATATATCTAGATGAATTTTACTGTCATCGTTTATTTAAAAGCATTTATACAAACAAACAAAAAATGGGGGAACAAGCTGAATTCAAACTCACTGCTCAAGTGTCCCCAGGCTGACACACTAACCACTCCGCTAGTGTGGCATGCATGAAAATAGAAGATCGTACAGTTATCTTTGTTTGTTTCATGACGTACTTTAAAGCAGCGACCTAACAAAGGGACAATTTCAGCTTATACCACCACCTCAGTCAAATACAATTTATTTCCCTTGTTCAAAATACCAAACAAATAATTAATAACCAATAGTTAATTAACTAATTGATTAATATTTTTTTTATTGTTGTGTTGTCAGACAAAACATTTTTGTGCAAAATTTCAGTTTGATTTTAGATAGGGTGTGGAAGAAATAGCCTGTACAAACTTTTTAACAGACTGAGTAAGTTGATTTAAGATTTGTAAAAAAAAAAAAAGGGATAAAATCTATGTAGATTTAGTTTTTATGCATAGACTATATTATTATTACTACTTTATATATTGTAAAATTGTATAAAATGGAATCTATTATATCAGCTGTTCTCAACCTTTTAAGCTCAGCGACCCCTTTTATTACAATGACCCACTCTGCCGCGACCCCCCCACCCACACAGCAATAGAAGAATAGACAAAAACAATCCATATTATGGATGGTCTTAGGCGACCACCATCAAATCGTCAACCGACCCCCAAAAGGATCACAACCCACAGGTTAAGAACCCCTGTATTGTATGTACTTACGTTGACAAGTAGGTTCCTGTGATCGCTCTGATTACTGTTATTGTCTCTACTGGACTTTGACTGTTTGGCAGCTTTCTTGGCTTTGTTTTCCAGCCACCGCTGCTGAAGTAGGTAAGTCTCCTGCTTCTGCTGGTCCAAGATGCTAGGCCTGTTATTGAAGAACTTGTTTCCTGCGCTGCCGTGGTGGGCACGGTAGCGCTCTAGGCGTCGACGCAGCTTATCAACCACATCTTTCCTTTTGGGGACCAGGAAATCCCCCATGCTGCCCGGGGGGCTGCACTGCTGCACAACAGGGGGTGGTCGCCGGGGGTAAGGGGCGTAGCGGTTGAAGGTGCCAGCTCGACTCTGCCGCAGGTCCGCAGACGTCGGGGCGACCGGCTGCTCCTGATAGAGGAAATGGTCCTGGTGGTGCTGGGCAGGGGGCAGTATCGTGAGGGAGTCGTGTAGATCCAGCACAAAACTTTTGACCACTCTGACTGAATGGCCTCCCCTTTTAAGATGCTACTTCCTTCAAAGAGTAAGAGGACTTCTCCAAGCTACTGAAATTGTTGTAAACAATTGTAAACACAGCTTAGGCTAATGTACACTTTGGTATATATATATATATAAATATTTCACTAACAACAACAAAAAACAGAACCTAGCTGTAGCCCTAGTAGTGTAGATATATTAGTTCTACTAAGCAGCATATGTGTGAATGTTTATTTTATTTTCATTTATATTGACACTCTAACTCAATGCAGTGTGAAGCTTGATAGATGTATAGACTGTATATCATATATATTCTAGCTGCTTTTTAAAATTGACCTTTAAATGAATCTGTTTCTATCAGTAAAGTCACAGTAAAGATGTCTCTCAAGACTTCTAGATATTCGATTTAAATCTAATCTAGAATATAAGTAATAGACCAATTAGATTCTAAACTAGATCTATATTTTAAATATCATTCCAGTGGTCTATGTTTTATTTGTGACATGAGCATGAGATAATTTATTAATTATTAAACTAGTCTGATAGTAGATCTGTCAGTTAGTATGTCTAGAATATCTAGATTTACAAACTAAACTATTATTTCTAGAAATCTGATAAACCTAAACTCTAGGTCTAGGACTCTGGGGTAGATCTAGATGACGTCTTATACTTATGGTTTATTTTATAGTCTATAGTTATAGACTATATTGACTATATCTGGAGAGTAAGACTACTTTGAAGAGAATAATCTAGAGATCTATTATCTTTAATGAATTATATTTGAACAGGATAAGATCAGTTGTACTTAATCTGAAGTAGATCTAGAGAGTCTAGAATATATTATATATATGAAATATAGATCTAGATTTTTAACAGATCTATTATTATTTTAGACTAAGAATTATTATCTTATTTTCGGTCTAGAATGAGAATCTCTAAATCTACTATCTAGATCTATTAATTAATCAATCAATCTAATTTCTAATTCTAGATCTAGATATAGATCTAGTCTATCTATTAGTATTTCAGACCTAAAGTTAATGCCTAAACTAAAGTCACTAAAGTAGTAAAGATAGAAATCCATCTACAAACACGACTAAGAGCACCGAATTCTAGAATCTGTATGTTTCTAGATCTAGATCTATACAGATTTTATAGATCTATTCTAGTGACTAGTCGATTTAAATTTAAGATCTTGCATTGTGATTATTTTATTATAAAATTATAATAAACAATGATGGGTGACACTCACTGACACTGTAAAGACGGAAATCCTTGGAAAACAACTAAACTAAAAGAGTCGTGTATGTGTGTTGGTAAACTTTACGATTAATTACCATTAAAACAGTATCCAAAAGGTCTCTGAACAGCTTTGTATGCACGTACACACTAGACGACACTAAAAGGTACACACTTGTCAAGTCAACTGTTGATGGAACAATGCGATTTTGTTTGTTTACACCTCCGCCAACCCTCGCTCCCTCCTCGCGAAGTGAACCAAACAACTGAACACCGAGTTAATTCTCAAATGAAGGCGAATCGCGACCCAGCACATCGTCATGCGTCGGGTTCAAGCGGTTAAAAGAGAGAAGAGAAAAAAAAAAACACACACACACACGCAAACATAGACTGCGTTAAGTTTCTGTGTTGTTTTTCGGATAAAGTAACCATTTAATGTAAGCATGGCACCCCCCTCCTTCTCTCACTCTCTCTCTCTTTATGTACGTCTGTAATAAAAGAGGGAAAGGGGGATAATTGGCCCGCGATGATGCGACACACTGTGGAAAAAACACAACACGAAGTCGGTCTATCCAAACACCCCGTCTGCTGGTGTGTTCTAATAACATGGGATAGCCCCGAACTCGGAGCCCGACCTCTCACTTGGCGCTAACATGACTGAAATACGCACTCCTGTCCCCTCGAGTTCGCCTCGAGTCGATGCGGCCGTTCAACCCACTCGCACAATGGAACCCGCGAGCGCAATATTTTTACCGGCACGCTTACATGGCAGGGCCGTACCATTTTTATCAGCTTGGGGGGTGTCAGCGTTGAAGTCCAAGTCTGGGTTAAGATTTTTCTTCTTTTTTTTGTCCCCATTTCTCCCCCACCTTGTACATTACAATCAACTGGAGATATCTGGAGGGTGAGAAAGCAACGAGATGGTAGAAACAAACTTCGGTTTCTGCAGTTTTTTTTTCCTTTTCGACGTATTTTGACCATCGCTTTTTTTTTTCGTCTATTTTTATGGGCAGGTGTCATCCGCTACAACCAGCCAAATTTGTTAACGGCCCAGCTAAACACTGTAATTTTGTTGAATGATGCTGAAAGGGGCGATTTTTTTTTTCTTTCAAACAAAAGTGAAATTGCGGATGTGACAAAATCGCGAGTCCTGTTTGCGACAATAAATGAAAAGATAATGACTCGTTTCCAATTAGCTATTAGCATATTAAAAGCCGAGCGTCCTGTCGAGTGTCAATTTTTTCATTGTTTCTGATAAAGATAGATTCTTGTCGAAAAATAA
>JADKLZ010068749.1:27092-53609 GCA_021533235.1 Biomphalaria straminea | reverse complement strand
GGGGGGGGGGGCGGAGAGCGAGTAGGTATACCGGAAAAGGTTTTCAAAAGTTTCTTTTTGTTTTCAAATTGCTCAAATTGAAACTTGAACTCTATGTCTCGAGCCTCTACCATCATGTTTTGTCATCGACAACTAATAATGGTACAAAGTTTCATTCCATACAGACAGATAATACAGGAGTTAATAAAAGTTCGGTAAATACAAAAAAAAAATGTATTAAGCTTGTATCGTTTTCATGGGCGTAGCCAGGAGTTTTTTTTTCGGGGTGGGTTTGGGGGGGGGTGTTGAACCATGATTGTTGTATTTCTACTTTTACAAAGCAAGGGAAATTGTATTTAAAGATGAAAGGAAGGTAAATAATGAACTTTTAATGATAATAATGTATTGCATTTTGGTCTTAATTTAGAAATAGGAAGCTGTATGTTGTATGTTTTTTAGTCTTAATAAAAAAGAAGAGTCATCTGTGCATGCTGTCGCAGTTATTAAAGTAACTGCATAGTTAATTTGTTCATAGTCTAATAGCGCCGCGTTCATCACTAGGTGATGACGTCATCTGATGTATTTTCTATTTTCTTGTGTAGGCTAGTGAAGGGGTGGGAAAATTACTGCCCGCGGGCCACATGCGGCCCGCGAAAACCTAAATAAAGCATTGTAAATATCTATAGAAATTAATGAAACTTTTGATCCTTATCAGTTGTAAGGAGGAGGCTAAAGAAAAATAGTCTCTAATCGTTTTTCTAAAAGTTTTAAAAAAATAAGATTATATTTAATAGCAATACTATATGAATTCAGTAAAAGACGTAAGCCCTGTCCAGTATTTATTCAATGATATGGAGAACTGTGTTGAAATAGTTGGGTTGGCTTGTACAAGATGACAAGGGTAACAATTGATGGAGCTTTGACTGAGAAAAACAACCTTTTTAATAAAATAAAGAAAATATCCCAACCATAAACTAGTAACTGGAAAGTTTATACAAAGCTACACTGAATTCCAGTGGCGTACCTATGTACAACACTGGAGTACATCCGCCCCGGGCGCCGGAGAGTAGGGGGCGCCAAAATGGGTATCACATGCTCTATACAAACTAGGGGAGAGCACCCATGAATAGGCTATCAGTCTCGTAAAGGCAGTAAATGATCCACCAAGGTGCTATCAACTGGATGACTCTCTGATGACCTCTGCGAAACAATTGCAGCCGTCAAATTCATCTACTCAAACAGCTGAAGCCACTAGTGATAGTAAACATCGTATGCTCCTAGATTCACATGATTTTGGTTACATTGATTTTGATTCTATTACGGGCTTATCAAACTTAGCAGACAATCTCCATATGGAGTTCATTTCTCGTGGGCCAGAAGTATTTCAGAACAAGGACGCTAATTTTGCAGTAAGTGCAGGCCGTTCAATGACTTTAACATGGTTTAAACGTAGTCTTCCCAATGGAGAGGAAGTCAACAGATCTTGGTTGCTTTATTCCCCTTCTAAAAAGTCAGTGTACTGTTTCTGTTGTGTATTATTCACTTCAACAAGCAGTAACTCTAAATCGTCATTTGAGTTATCTTCTGCTCGTGACGCAAAAATCGGTGCGGTTGAAGAAATAATTCGCATTATGAAATCAGATATTGATAGACTAATCCAGGAGATGACAACACGATTTGGTCGTCTGAAGATGTTAGATGAAAAGTTTGGATTTCTATTCGACATCAGCAAATTGTTTGCTAATGATACCTCTGATGATATTCAACAGCACTGTGCTACGCTGGCTGACTTTTATAAAACTGATATCGATGGAACTGAACTGTTCGTAGAAATCAGTGACTGCAGTATGTTGCTGAAAACCCGGCCAGATGCAACCCCAAGCAGCCCATTAGAATTAATTTCATTTATTATTTCATATAGCAATGACATATTTCCAAACTTGCGAATTGCTTTGCAAATTATGCTGACAATCTCTGTGTCAGTTGCTAGCTGTGAGCGTTCTTTTAGTAAACTAAAAATCATTTTAACTTATTTGAGAGCTTCAATGCGCCAGGAGCGTCTGTCAGACTTGGCATTGTTAAGCATAGAAAAGGAGCTGGTCGAAACAATTAATTTTGATGATGTCATTGACAACTTTGCTAGTGCAAGATCACGAAAAGTAGTTCTATAAGAAATGGCTAATGTTGCTTCAGATTGTTCATTAACTTTGTTTACAATAAAAAAAAATTATTGATTGGTGATTGTTTTTATGCAAATATAGATTACGCATTCTAATGGTGGGGGGGGGGGCCGCCAACAAATTATGCCGCCCCGGGCGCCTAGCACCCTCGGTACGCCACTGCTGAATTTACAGTAATTATGACGGCAATTATTACATATGTACCATGCTAAAGGATTGTCCCTTGGTATATTCAAAGTATGCGGCTGATAAGGTCCATGGATAATTGGAAGGCATAGGCGAAGTGAATTTGGTGGCTCGCACAGGAACCACAGCCTGAAATTACAGAAAAGGAATAACGAAACTTGTACTCATGGTTATTGTTCGAAGTACACTAGGTCTTTAATAAATTGAATTTTTTTTTTTCCTTTATTTAGTATATTATTATTTTATTCGGGGCCACCAAATTCACATCGCCTATGGCTTCCAATTATCCAAGACAGGTCCCTACTGGCAGTTCCGAAAAGTATGTGAAGATTTGGAATTAAAACATTCTGATGTTCGGTAACACAGTTATATTCACTAGTAAATCATTAGATCAATATGGAATCTAAAGGAAGAAATTGTCAGGTTCCTTGATGGACATTGACTTTGACCCTTTCCTAATATCTCTAGTGAAGAGTTGAAGAAAGACCCCATGGCTTCATGCTTATCATCGGAAGCATTGTAATTTGTTGTTTGCAGATGACATGTATGTGGATCTTAAATCTGTAAAAAAAAATCATATATATATACATATATATATATATATATATATATATATATATATATATATATATATATGCGGCCCGCCTATTCCCGGGTCCTATAAATTTGCGGGTCCTATGAAATGCGGGCCCCACTGCGGTCGCCGGCCCTGGTAAATAGCGGCATATGCTATGCCGCCGGTCAACTAGTGTTGTTAATTACAACATTGATAAAAATGGAGTGCAGTTACGTTTTTTGTCTGTCAAGAAAGTTAGGTTTTTTTAATGGGCTGTTATATGAATGACCAGATTTATATTTTTGCTGAAAGTCAGTTGCTGCCAATTGTTAACGTGACTGTTGACAGTAAGAGCAATTAACGTCATAAGAAATATTCATTTATAAATAAAAATAGAGTACACAAAAAATAATCAAATCACTACATACCCAAAAGTAATCACCAAATTCGGTAAAATTATGATTGTCTATATCATCTGTCAAAAACAACAGTGACAATACATTACATTCCATGAATATTTTTACATAAACACAAAGAAAATTTTTGAAATAAATTTATTTTTATGATCAAAATAGAAATGTGTAAGATATTCTTAGCATAAGCTTTACAATTTCTCTTTTTTCAACGCTGAATAAAACCTGCATAAAAAGTTTACACAAATCAGTTTTGTTTTAAGTTTGCTTTTCCAACACCTTGCATACAAGTCTTTCTTATCACCTTATC
The DNA here is from genome assembly GCA_021533235.1 of Biomphalaria straminea. Taxonomy (NCBI): domain Eukaryota; kingdom Metazoa; phylum Mollusca; class Gastropoda; family Planorbidae; genus Biomphalaria; species Biomphalaria straminea. Next base: position 49,985 of record JADKLZ010068749.1, on the reverse strand, counting down.
ACAAAGCCCCCACTGACATTTAGGATGGAATTCTCCTTACGTCCAGGCGTCAATGGGTTAAATAAGTCCTGTCTGAAGGTTCCAATCTGCCAAAGACCATTTTTATAATTCTTTGTTAACTGCGTGAAATCTCTTTATATTTCTATTCTGTAATCTCCAAAAAGGCGTGTTAGGGTCACCTTTCCAGATACAGGTTTAATTCTGATGACACACCCGATGCTGTACGGGTGGTGGACAAGTACAATAGGACAACTGCCCTCTTTTTCATCCCTACCTCGAAAAGGAAAAAAAGAAAGTACAAAAGTATCTCTCGGTAACTTGAAGGGAGGCCAGACTCACTACTTGTTTGTTAGCGTATCTGCAGCCACTAAAATAAATTTCCATTTTGTTGAGACAAAAGTGAATTGGCTTAAGCTTATTTCTTCTTTTCTAACTTCTAACTATATTGTTGTAAACTTGGTGACACAAATGGGGGTAGCTCTGTATGTGTGTTTTAGCCTACCCAAATCGCCCCAGTTCAGCACAGTACGAGCGGTCAACTGTGACCAGTGACAATACACGCCAGTTCGGTAAGGACGATTACGCACGCAAGTCACTGTGAAAGTGATCAACTGGACTGGTCAAGAAAGTTCGAGAAGGCTGTAGAGAGACTATATAAGAGCGAGTGTGCCAGAATCGACGCACTTCACGTTAACTCGCAATGTGACCAGTACGAGGCGAAGTCAGAACCAGCACGGTGTTTGAAGTCCGGGCAAGGCTATGTTTTTGTACAGACAGTGTTAATGTTGTTGCCGATCGTAACAATATCTAATGATCTAATTTATACATTTAATACATCTCATTTTCTAGATGGAATACATCTCATTTTTAGATGGAATACATCTCATTTCTAGATGGAATACATCTCATGTATACATTTGATAATCTACTGTATACACTGGCACATCATAGCTTATGTCATTACCAGAAAATCTGACCGACAGGACATACGTGTCACTAAATCTTGCTGTGGTGCAGAGTGTGGAACAGACCACCGCCTCATCCTCACAAAGCTAAACATACTAAATGCTGATAGGAAAATCCTATTGACAGATAAGGAAGAAATCCTAAAACGCTGGGCCGAGCACTTCGATAGGGTTCTCAATACACCTTCCATTATAAATGAAGCGGCCATACACAGGCTACAGCAAGTACCTATAAATGAAAAAATGGATGACCCTCCTACGCTAAAGGAAAACGAACTTGCCATTCAACAGCTTGCAAGCTAAAAAGCCCCAGGAGCTGATTCCTTTCCCGCAGATATCTACAAAAAAGGTGACTACCCCTGATTGAAAGACTTCATGAACTGTTCTTAATTATGTGGGAAAATGAGTCAATACCACAAGACTTTAAAGATGCCACAATTGTCCATATATACAAGCGAAAAGGAAACCGCCAAATCTGCGACAACCATAGAGGGATATCTCTTCTTTCCATTGCTGGGAAAATCCTTGCACGCATCCTACTAAATCGGCTCATGCAACATATAGAACATGGTCTTCTACCAGAAAGCCAGTACGGCTTCAGAAAAGAGCGTGGAACCATAGACATGATCTTTGCGGCAAGGCAGCTCCAGGAAAAATGCCAAGAACAAAATGCTGACCTCTTCTCAACATATGTCGACCTAATAAAGGCATTCGACACTGTCAGCAGGGAAGGTCTCTGGAAGATTATGTCAAAGTATGGCTGTCCACGAAAATTAATTACCATGGTGAGACTATTTCATGATGGCATGAGCGCTCGTGTCCAAGAAAGTGGTGAACCATCAGCGCCCTTCGAAGTATCAAACGGGGTAAAACAAGGCTGTGTCCTAGCATCTACACTGTTTAGTATCATGTTCTCCGCTATGCTGACAGATGCATTCACAGATAGAGAAAACAATGGAATAAATATAACATACAGATTTGACGGTGGCCTATTCAACCCGAGGCGGCTCAAAGCAAAATCAAAAACAAATTCAGCAGTAATCAGAGACTTGCTATTTGCTGAAGACTGCGCCCTAAATGCCTGCTCTGAAGACGATCTACAGAGCATCGTCAGTGGCTTCAAGGGCATGCTCAGACTTTGGCCTTACAATTAACACAAATAAGACTGAAGTCTTATATCTACCTGCTCCTGGGAAAGCCTACTCGGATCCAAGCATCACTATAAATGGACATGATATAAATGCAGTGGACAAATTCACATATCTTGGCAGCACACTCTCCAGAAATGGAAATATCGATAACGAAATCGACCTTTGCATCGACAAGGCCAGTGCATCGTATGGCAGACTATCAAACAATGTTTAGAACAGACGTGGTATCACTACAAACACAAAGCTAGGGGTCTACCGAGCCATCATCCTCCCTACATTGCTCTATGCCTCAGAAACATGGACAGTATACAGAAGACAAAACCAAGAAACTAAATAACTTTCACATGAAATGTCTGGAAAAAATACTAAATGTCAAATGGCAAGACAAAATGCCAGATACTAAAGTTCTTCAAAGAGTGGGTCTTCAAAGCATCCACACAATCCTGATGCAGTCCCAGCTGCGATGGGCAGAAAACGTATGCAGAATGGAGGACCACCGCATCCCAAAACATCTCATGTATGGCCAATTAAATGTAGGAAAGCACTCGCAAGGTGGTCAAAGAAAGCGCTTCAGAGACACCCTCAAAGCTTCTCTAAAGGAGTTCAAAATTGACCTAGGCACCTGGGATTGTAATGTATACTTTTGGCATGGGAGTCTGAAAAAATTGGCCTAACATGAAATATCTACTATTCATAAATAGCACATTGCTTAAAAATGTAATCATTTTGTCAGTTTGTAGTAATGACCAGTGACAATTGAAACAAATCTTGTCACCAACACGACTAAAGAAAGTAGGTATATGGAAATAAAACACCAAAACATTAAATATAGCAGTTTAGAAAAATCTTCACCTTACTTTTAGACGCGAGAGGTCACAATGCATCTGTCTGCTTAACAAAGCGTGAATGTGGAATGGTGCGAATGCGTGATGAAAGGTAGAGAAGATGGAATCCGAAAATGAAGGAATGTAGGCTAATCAAAGTTATTAGTGACACATTATTAATTGTAACTCAAGATCAAAGTCATCAGACGCATCCATATAGTAGTTTGTTATTGTAAAGTCTCATCTGTACGTAACAGCATCTTTCTAAGACCTAAGTGGAGCTACAAGGAGTTAGAATACTTTTTTAAAAGAATAAAGTAAGCTAGTGATCTGTAGGTCTCTCCCTATATATGGGCGCCCGCAGGATTTTTTGTAGGGGGGTGCAAGTACTAGCGGATCCAGAACTTTGGAGGGGGGGGGGGCGATATTTTTCCAAACCCTAACTTCCAGTAAACCCAAACCCCCTACAAAAACGTGAGTTCAGCATATATTTATATATATATATATATATATATATATATATATAAGAATAAAAATAAATGTTTCTCAAACTTTCGTCGAACAGAAAAACAAACCCAAACGTGTTAAGGCCTTTCTCATGATAGCTTAGGGGTCTGGGGAGCGCTGGAACCCTCCTTATAAGTTTGGTTCGGGGCGAAGCCCGACGCTAAAAACGTTTCTTGCACTTTTCACTGCAGAAACACATTTCCCTGACATCTACAGCTTATTCATCAATGGGGTTCGGGTCGAAGCTCCTACGCCAAAAGCGCTTTCTTGCATTCTTCACTTCTCCTTCAATTTTCCTTAACATTAATTTATATGACTCTTGAATCAATAATGCATGGGGGTAGGGGATACATGGAGGTGCACTTGCACCCCCGTGGATTCTGATTAAATCTGCATATACGTAATAAAAAACACATCTGGATGATGTATTTCATTATAAATTATTTTTTAAAAATTGGATACAAAATGGCTACTTACAATTCAGATACACGCAAGTACATGGTTGGCCATCCATTCCATAAGCCTGGGATAATCTACTACTACATTAACCAATGGAAGCACTACATGTTCAGCTGCTACTTAGAAGTTAATTGATTTGGTGGTGCGAAAAAAAAACAACTAAAATTTGGCTACTGAGAATCCAGGGGGTTGCAAGTGCACCCCCTTGCACCACCCCTGCGGGCGCCCATGTATAAATATATAGCCCATGGGCGCCCGCAGGATTTTTTCCAGGGGGGGTGCAAATTTCCGTCTACGGAGAATACTAAAGAAAGGAACTGGTTTCCCGCCCCCCCCCCCTTACGATAATAAAGTGACCTGTAATTTTTTTTTTCAAATTGAATAAAATATTTAACATTTGAACAAACAATTTACATTACGCTTTGTTAAGCTTATCCCTTCTGTCTATGCCTACCTACGGTCGATCTAACAGAAAATGTGAACAACGAATTGCAATTAACATTGTGACTGTGTTCTTATTTCTCACTCCATAGTGTCTCACACTAAAAGGTGAAAATGAAACTTTTTGTTCACCAATCCTTGCCTTAACATATTTCTGAAATCTAACCATCACGGGGCAGCCATCGCAGTCTTGGCCGAGTAGTATATTCATGTCTAGACAATGCTTAATGTATTCGCTGACAATGACGTTAGACACAGACTGTGTTTCTCTGAACAGGAACAAAACCAGTAACTTGTTCTCAAATACGATCGCCATCAACAAACAAACCGAAAAGTGACTTAGATATCTGCAGTTTCATCAACAAAATACCCAGCAAATGTTGATACTCGTATTTTTTTTTTTTTTGTTTCTTGCTGCTGCCAGTGCTCCGTTAATTCAAATTGTCGTTTTGCCTAGTACGATGGCATGTGATGGCATTCATGGCATATCTGTCGACCCACACATATCAGCTCTGCAAGGGCCTTTATCTTCAGCTTCAATTATTAGGTCATATCCCCCCCTGTATGACTCGGTTTGACGACGGTGTCAACAAAATGCATTCATACTTTCCCGACTTGACTACTGCAACGCCTTGCTAGCAAGTATATCTGATGACAAAATATCAAAGCAACAGCGAATTTTTAATAACGCCGCACGAATAGCCCATCGGAAAACGACTAGATTCTGTTTTTCTAAAAGCGAAAAATCTAATTTTTTAAATCACTTATGCAAGCAGTTTTTTCATAAAGTACACCACTTTTACAACTATTCACTATAAATAGTAACAAACACGGGAAGCTCTTTAGTAAGGGAGGTAATTATTCACCATATTTTCAACACATTTATGCAAATAGTTTTAGACTTTTAGTAGAAATTTTTATTTTACATTAATGCGGCTACGTTACTTTAGTTTTATCATGCAGAGCATTATACCTATCCAAAAATAATGTTTCCTTTTTTTTTTGAAGAGAAAAAAATATATTTAAAATGTAAATAAGCGGAACCTAATTTAAATCAACGATTAATAAGTAGCTATTCATATTATCAGGTATAATACTGAGAGACACACACTAATGCCACACTTCACAAAAGGAATTTTTTAAAGAGATTGACCCTTACAGACATTTAGATCAATTAGATACTCAATATAAGAGATCAATTAGGCCAGGTTCACATTTGACTCCACATTCACTTTCACATATCCTTTGGTCTGCTGGGCCACACAAGATCTTTCAACCTTCTTTTTCCATTTTTCTCTGTCATTTAAGAATTTAATTTGGATGTTCTTTCTGAAAATATTGATACCTGTTTTTTTACCTGCCTGGGTGGACCACTTCGGGAATATTCAGTGTTTTGCAAAACTGCGCGAATACATTTGATTTGGACTGAGTGCCTTGATCGCTCAGTATTATTCGAAGGTAACCTATTCTTGCAAATATTGTTGTTATTGCGTCTCCCACATCTTCAGAAGAAATTCGTGTGCACATATCTACAACAGTCAATATATAGCGATTGCCTCTTCCGGATATTACTGGCATTGGTCCAATAATATCTACAGCTATCTACAGCTATCACTGAATAACACTGAATATTAAACAACAATTTGCAGCCCGTTTCCACCCACAAAGAATGGAATATGAATTCAACTCTGAAAACAATGCTGAACAAAGTAGCACAGGACAACCCAACTGACTGGGACAAGCTGATTAACCCCATACTGTTCGCCTGCAGAGAAGTACCACACACAACTTCGGGCTTCTCACCATTCGAGATGCTCTATGGCTCACCTGTTAGAAGACCCATGCCACTATACAGAGACTTTCTAGTTAATAGGAACATAGAACACGATGTACTGACAGGATACGATCTTGTCATCAAAACAAGACAAAATATAATTGAAGCATGCGAAACTGTCCAAAAGCAAGCAAATAAAGAGAAACCAGAACTATTGAGCAAGCAAAAACAGGGACGAAAGTTGAGAACACTACAAGTTTGTGATAATGTCATGGTTCTGCTGCCTGACAAAAATAACCAGCTATTTATAAAATGGCAGGGCCCATTCTAAGTCACAAAAGTGATTTCGAAGGTCGACTACAGCATCAGAGGCAGAGATAAAGTATTTCACATAAATATGCTGGCTATACGTGCCCTGACCATTTAGTCTTACAACGAACACTAAGAAAGACACGCAAGACAGTCACAGAGTCATGATGGTAGAAACAATAGAGAAAACAGATGAATTACCGTGCCCAGTCATTGAAAACTGTAAAACTGTGGAAAAACATTGACAAATCACACCTCCAGGATCCACTTAAACAAGATATCGATAAACTACTAGATCAATGGGCGCCAATGTTCACAGACCAACCGGGTAGAACAACTGCCATAAAACACACTATCCAGCTGACTGATACAAAGCCCACAAGAGCCAAACATACCCAGTTTCCTTACACCATGAAGAGATACTGAAAAGGGAAAATGCTTTTAAAAATGGGAATAATTGATACATCCACATCCCCATACTCAGCTCCAGGAGTCCTAGTGAAACAAAAGGAAACGACTGGAAAGATGCGCCTGTGTGTAGACTACCGGAAACTCAACGCCATTACAGTAAAAGATGCATACCCAATGCCTAACGTCGAGAACATTATACCTAAACTTAGAGGTGCAAAATATTTCACTACTCTCGACTTAGCCAGAGGTTATTGGCCAATTCCACTAGAGGAAGATGCTAAGCCACTAACAGCATTCACTACTTCATTTGGTTGTTACCAGTGGAATTACATGAGCTTCGGGCTTAGTAATGCACCTTCGACCTTCAACAGGATGATGGCAAAACTACTAGGGAAAATACCAGATGTCATTTTCTATCGTGACGACATATGTGTCTTCCACAACACATTAGAACAACACATTGCGGGTCTGCAACAAGTATTCCAGATACTACAAGATAACGGGCTTACAATAAAAACTAGTATGGTTAAAACTGCCAGAACAGACATTAAATTTCTGGGGCACAGAATACAGCAAAATACTATCAGACCACTACAAGACAACATAAGCAAGATACTCAACTTAAAAATACTTACTACAAAGGTACAAGTCCGAAGCATCTTAGGGTTATGTAATTACTATAGACCAGTGGTCTTCAACCTTTTTTAACCAACCGCCCCCTTTTCGTATATTTTCTCTAAAAAAATTCTCCAGCGCCTCACTAACGCACATATAACATTCTAAAAAAGTTCAGAAGTTAAATTCTACTAAAAGAACATGTATTGATTTATATTGGCATTGTAACTTACATATTGTTAATTAATCTTAAATTATTAGTAAAAAAATGTTTACAGGATATAAATATTAAAAGTGAAACTAATTGTCTTTAACTTTTTTTTTTTACATTAAAAATATCAATATTAAGGAAAATCAAGAAAATAATATACAAAAGCCCGACAAGACCAGCAGCAAGTATGGAAGTGAAACCCAGACTACAACAAAGACAAACAAAAATCTACTAAATACTAGGTAACGAACAATTCTTATGACAATCTACACTGCTATACAAGATGAAACAGGGTGGAGGACACGCACTAACCATGTTATATTTCAATTGTATGAATACCCACCGATAATGACAGAAAAAAAAAGAACAGACTACGTTGGGCAGGTCACCTTGAAAGAATACCAGATAACAGAGGAAAGAAAATTGTATACAGGCGAAAACCAAAAGGCAGGCGACCCAAAGCCAGACACCGAAAGCGATGGATTGATGATGTGGAGGCAGGTCTGCAACAGCTTGAGGTAAGGTCGTGGAGACGAAAGGCTCAGGAGAGATCTGAATGGAGAGATGTATTGAAGCAGGTCAAAGCCCTCCATGGGCTGTAGCACAACTAGTATGGATAGGTGAATGTTAAATTATAGAACACTACTATATTTTTTACATTAAAATTTTACATTTAGTCTTATATTTAATAATAAAGCAATTCACAGATGACTAAGCTTGAACTAATGGGAACCTTGTGCCTCATGCAGTTTAACAATGTTAGAAATGTCAGGCTTTAAATTAGTCAAAGCAAGGCGTAGGTCTCCTCTTGTGGCTACATCAAGTCTATTTCTTTGTTTACTCATTATGTTTGTAACGGCACTAAATCCAGTTTCAGCCATATAAGTTGAAGGAAAAGCTAAAAAAAGGAATTCCATTTTTTACCATAGTTTTGGGTATTTGACAGGAACAAATCGCTGCAGCCACATCTCTTCTGTGCCACCTCTTTTGAAATTCATTTGACTGGTGATATCATTTTGTAACTCTACCAGTTCTTCCTGCAAATCAACTAGAATATCGGTGACAGATGTTTCAAAAGGATTAATCATCCATGTTTCAATTTTTAAATTTATGACATACTGGAAGAGACTTGCCATTTCTTCCTTGAGCATTTTCAGGTGAGTAGCATAGATGTCAATGTCCTCGGACAGTAATTCATTAGTCAACAAAGCGAGTTCTGGGAGATTGTAAAATTCCTTTCTGGAAATATTGAGGTAAAAGAGATTCAATTTCTCAATAAAAGAGACAATGATCTGCTTTGTATCGATAAGGGTTGACTTCTTTCCTTGCAGTTGCAAGTTCATTTCATTCATTTTACGATAGATCACTGCCATGTAAAATAAATCTTTTTTGACCTTCTTCAAGTCATTGCAAACAGATAAATCTTCCTGTTGCTTGAAAAATTCCAAAATTGTATCGAAAAGTTCAGCAAAACGAGCAAGACAATTCCCTTTGGAAAGCCAGCGAACCTCAGTGTATAAAATAAGAGTTTAAAATGTTGCTCATTATTTGTTTCACACAGCTGTTGAAAGATGCGCTCATTTTTGGTGTTTTTTTTTTAAATTTATTTACAGTTTTTATAATTAGATTTAAAGATGAATGAAGTTGTGGGCTAAGTTGTTTAGCAACAAGATGTTGCCTGTGAATCACACAGTGAATAATAAACATTTCTGGATTTTCTTTTTCCATAAAACTTACGAAGCCTTTGTGGCGTCCAACCATTGATGGTGCTCCATCACTTGCACAAGCTACTAAATTTTGCAAAGGTATTTCATTATTTGCAAAAAAATCTCTTTACTAAGAAAAAAACAGACTCCCCTTTTGTGTCACGGGTAAGTTTTTCAGAAAAGATTAGCTCCTCATTAACACTGAAATCATCATCAAACTATCGCACATAACCAAGTAATAATGAAGAATTATCAATCAATGTTGACTCATCTATTTGAAATGAAAATTTTCTAGTTTGAAGTTTCCTTAAAAGTTGTTGCTTTACATCACTGGCCATTTCATCAATCCGTCTTTGAATCGAAATGTCACTTATCGGTAATACTTTCATTCGGATCTTGATGCATCACTGTGGAAATAAATGACTTTCTTAACGCTGGGATTATCAATTTTTCACCAACGGTATGTGACTTTTGATTTTTTGCAATTAACTCTACAATTTTGTAAGAGGCCATCAAACCGTCTTCTGCTTTGCTGTTGTTTTTTTTTAAATATTGTTTGAATAGTCGGGCATTTTTTAAATTGCTCATGAATAGTTTTGAAATACTCAATGGGCTTATCCTTTTTGACAGGATGCAAGACATTCATATGTTCCTGAAGCCGACTTGGTTTCATCGCTTCATTAGAAAATCTTTTCATGCAAAGTAGACACAATGGAATACGTTTATCTTTAGGCGATTCTATGAAACCCATGGAGAGATAATTTGCTGAATACTGGCGAGTTTTTTTCTTGGTCAACATTGTCAATGCTTTCACTGTAAAATGAACATTACACTCATTTATTCTAACGCTAGCTTTATTATTTAAACTAATTAGCATAAATATTGTTTAATAGTATTTATTATATAACTATGTTACTGTAGATATAATAAACTATAATTTAAAAAGCGTATTACATTGTTTATTTATCAATCTACAAACTGTTTTACGCGCTAAAAACTGGGAGCTAAAATATTTCTGCTGCAGTTCAAACAAAAATAGCAATTGGTTTTATAAATCATAGAAATAAGGAGTTCCCGAACTCTAAAAATAAAATGATTTTTTGTCTATATCTACTTCGCCAGTGCCGCTTTGAAGAAAATGTGCTACGTTGAATAGTTTTTCTTTTTTTTTTCTTTTGTTTCTTCTCTGCGCCACTGATTGCCCCTTATGTGTCCAGCGCCCCCTTACCGCCCACTTTTGTGCCAATCGCCCCCGTACCGCCCCTTTGGCTCCCAGCGCCCCCTTAGATCTCGAAATCGCCCCCAAGGGGGCGATATCGCCCCCGTTGAAGAACACTGCTATAGACGGTTACTGGCAAATTTCACAAGTATTACACAACCTCTAATTGAACTAACAAAAAAAGCCAAACAAGATTACATGGAGCCCCAGACTACTAGAATGCCTACAAAGCATTAAAGGTGCCTTCTCAGACGACATAGTACTCCAACTTCCAGACATCAGAAACCCTTTCTACTTGGCAACAGATGCATCCTCTACAGCAGTGGGGGTGGGGGCACTTTAATGCAGAAGTGTGACGCAACGCTACTACCAGTCTACTACATTAGCAGAAAGCTGAGCGCAGCACAACAAAAATACTCCACAATAAAGCGTGAAGCTCTAGCTATCGTGTTCTGTATAACAAAACTATCTGTTACTTGCTTGGGAAATCATTCATCAGATCACACCCCACTAGCTTATATCAATACGAATAAACTAGCCAACCAGATGATTACTAGATGGGCTTTAAAACTTCAAGACTTCAGCTTTACAGTTCAAGCTATTCCGAGACAAATCAGCGTGATAGATGACGTGTTGGTAAGATTTGTCTAGGGACTGTTCATCCATTAATCAGCTAATAAGAAAATAACTAATACCTTGTATGATAACTTTAAATTTTGTATTATCAAGACTTAAGTAAGATTACGTTTCTGAAATTCCTTTTTTTTATTTCATTCAGATATGTGAAATTTGTACTATAATATAGAAATTATTTTTTTTAGCATTTGCATTGATTGTAATCGTGCATGTAGACTTAGGAACTGGTATGTAAGAAATACAAAGTAAACAATTCCCTTAATTTGAAAGATGTATTTGCTGTAACATAATGTATTTGATTTAACATAAAGTATTAACTGATTGGGTATATTTTACCTTACAATGTTGTCATTCAAAAGATTATCGTTACATAGGAAAATATTAAATGCGTGGATTTTTCTTTTTACATTTTGTATAAAATAACAGGACATCTTTCTGCGATAGTTCAATTGGAAATTTTCCTTCTAATAACATATTATTGAAGAGCTATTAGTCGCTTAGGCATTATCAGTTTCATCATAAAAGAAGATATCATTGTAATTTATGTCATTTTTTTATTGTACACCCAAACAATTGGGTTCATGAAATTTGTATACGATCAAAATTTCTCTCTGTCCTGGGAGGACTTTTGTAACACGGCTACTAGGGTGGTCAACCGTGACACACGGTCAAGTGTTGGAGACCTGGGAGTTAGGGGACTTGGGAAAGTAACGTGTGTGTTATGAAATAGAAGGGAACCATTGAGTAAAGTTGCTGTGTATAATGTTAATTGTATATATGTTTTATTAAATCAAATGTTATACAATTAAATAAATTTGTATCTTTGTATCTTTACAGATACCCTTGCTTGTTAGCCGTGGGTCACAGAAACAGATGACCTTTATATCAACTGCCCTCATAGACGGAAGGGTTGAAGGGGGTAACTTTAGTAGTCATTACCGCGATTTGTTAAAGATTTCTTACACTAGTTATATCGAAAGCAAGTTTCTGTCAAGTATTTTCGTCTATGCCAGAAAAAAAAAAGGAGGGGGCTGGCTCTCATGCTTTACTTAACTTAAAAAAATACATATAGGCCTTTTTTTCAGCTTTCATACTATGCTTCCTTAAAAAAAGAGCAGCAGCTAAATAATAGTTTTATCTCTACATTGCTCACATTAGCTACTAATTACATCATATGCCCATTCTTCCGGTTTTATACTTATAATGGAGCAAAGGCAACTTTAGTGAGGTGGCTCTAATTCTACTATATCATTTCTTAACATGTGAACCCCCCTTACTTCCCCTAATTAATGCAAGAGCCCATTAAGTATTAGGTTGATATAGGGCGCTCCTAAAGACAAATCTCCTTAAGTTCTTTAATTTTAAACCAAGATTCGAACCCGAGACCTTTGGCTTGAAAGCTAAAAGCTTAACCAATCAGCTATTATGGCAACGTTGTGTACCTATATTTGCTAATTATTGAAATGACAGTGTTGTATGTGCAGAGAAACAAAATAAAATAAACACATTGAGCACCGATTAAAAACATTTATTTATTTTCAGCAACCACAATTAGAAAAGACGTTAACAAAATGGGTAACACCGTTACAACAAGGATTGTACTAAACACAAAATCTTTAAAACTATATATATCTTTAAATTCTCACCGTCGTCAGAAGATGTACAAATCAAAGTTTTAAAGTATTGATGTTTTAATTTGAAACAACTTTGTTGTTATTTTTTTTTTGCTATTGAATACTTTATATTTAAGGAGACTATGAATAAAGTAAGACCGCTTACTTGATCACTTAAAAGTTGCATTATTCGCGATCATAAACGTCTCTATTCTTCTGGAACAGTTCACAGAATGGAACTCCTCCACTCTACGTCCGTTTTTTCACCTATGAGAAAACATTCGACAGTGTGGACAGACAGTCTGGATACTACAGAGACACTAAAAAGTGCTTGAAAAAATTAGAAAGATCATCAGGAAGTCCTATGAGAGGATCACTTGCAGAAATGTGCATGGCAAACAAATGACAGGCGCATTTGAATTCCAAACAGGAGTGTGAGAATGCTGTTTTCTCTGTCCATTCTTGTTTCTGCTAGCCATAGATTTGGTCATGAAGACAGCAACAGACCAGAAAATAAACGGTATATAGTGGGCAATGTTCTGACATTTAGAGACATCAACTCTTCTCCCTCATTCACACGACACACATGCATGAAAAGATTTGCATCGCTGCGGAGAATTAAATTGGACGGGATATTATCATAAACAGAGGAAAGGGCAATGTTTTCAAGATAAAGGCGTCCAATAATACACCCATTGAAGTCCAAGGTAAAGCCTAAGAAGAGGTGGAAAGTGTCACCTATCTCGGCAATACCCTACTCCACAATGTTGGAACAGATGCAGATGACTGAACAAGCTTTGGGAAAGCTCGAGCAGCCTTCCATTTACTGAAAAGCACATAGATCTAGGGAAATAAGAACCACCACCAAGATGATGTTTTTAAAAACTATATTAAACCAATACTACTTTTCGGAGCATTGACCTGAAGAACAACCGCAATACCGTGATCAACTGGCTAGAAAAAATCTTGAATTAACTGTAACAAAGAACAAAGTTGCTGTCCATGGAAGTACATTTTCTTCATGCAATCATGCATCCATCATTACAAGGCAAGACCTCACCTGAAACCCCCAAAGAAAGAGAATTGTATACATGAGGCTGCGATTTGGTAGCAGACGCCAAGCAGAGCGGAGAGACGTCGGGACAGTTTGAGAGACTATCATAGAATTGAGAAGCTTAAGGAAATTTGGTTGGTGTATGACTCGGACGGGATCTTAGGCAGAGATGAAACGAGACGAATATGCCATGCCATGTTTTTCCAATTTCAGCAGAAGCTTTCTGTAACTAAGCTCGCTCAGTCGCCTGACTATTATCACCCTTTTTTTTTCATTTAGCCACCTAAGTTACACTAAAGACAAAGCACTGAGATATATGAGCACGAACCAATATTTAAAAATAAACTCATCAGTCTTTCTTTATTTATTCATAGTCTCCTTTATAACTATCTTATTGCTAATTGAACAAAACACGTGCTCTACACACAAAACAAATAAACTTGGTTGCCTTTATTAGCTTGACATCTGAAAAAAAAAAACAATGAGGGTAACGTCATCTTGTTCATTATCAATTATGTTATCAGAAATATTATTCAAATAATGATCATAAAGTGAAAATGTCCAGCTTTTACTGAAATTGCATATCCATCAATCGAATTGTTGATACAATAAACTATCAACATAATAAATAGCAGAAACAGGTGTGAATTTAGTTTGTTTAAAATAATCCTTTTATTCAGAGCTTAAGAAGTGCACTATTTGTTTTCCTAGGCATAATGCTTGCCATGGCATAATGTTTTAAAATAGTGATTCCTCCGAAAAACGCACGGTGGACTACATAAAGAATAGTCTACATTGATTCAGCGAGAGTTTAGTACAATAATCAGAATAGGGGAAAAAGTATGGAGTTTGTTCAAATGTTTTATATGTACGTAGATAAAGTTTTACGTTTTACAGCCTTTGATTAAATGGCATATTTCAAAAACTACAATGTAGGTCTCAGGGCCGGCCTTACAGATTGCGGGGCGGTATGCGAAACGGATTGTAGGGGGGCCTATTCTGGGTTGTGATAAGGATAATAAGTGAAAATTAAGATTTTGTATTTATACATTCTTTACTAAGTACAAAATCATGTCAAATTAACTTTACGAGCCATCTACAGTAGGTAGTGGTTTTCCAACAAAAAAGCCGATAAACATTAAGATCTTACTTGCAAAATATCGCGTTTGTTTGTTTCTTAAGAGGTCGAAATAGATTTAGATCTATATTTATATGTAAATTACGTATTTAAACTACCTGTTTCGGTTTAAATTCTCATATTATGACATTAAACGAAAGCTGACAATGTCGTTTTTTTTTCAATCGCCAGAAGAATTTTTTTTCCCTATTTAATGACACCCCTAAAACGACAATTTTGTCTGTTTTTAAGAAGATTTGCAAGATTTTTCTGAGGATTTTAATGATTTAGGGAGATGTTCGTGACTTTTTCATATATTGTGTAATTTTAGGAGAATTCCAGGAACCCTTTAAGAATAAGTTAAAATGGTTAAATTTAATAATTTCAACCTAGATCTCGCGCGGGGCCTATGAACGCGCGGGGCCCATTGCGTCCACTTGGCAGTGACCTAATACAGGCCCTGGTAGGCCTAGTTTCTGAAGTTTAATTTGTCTAATTATTTTGATAGTGTCCTCATTTTTTTGTCATTCTATTGGGGGAAAGGGTTCAGTGTCTGGTAAACCTAGAGCCAGTCAATAATTTTAAGATCTTTATTTTTATAATGTGGGTGCATATAAGCCAGTGTTTGCTAAAATTGTGTTCCGCTGAACCATAGTGTTCAACGAGGCCAAATAGGTATTTTACATTTAGAAGACACTGCTATAAACCTTTATCACGACCAGATCTTTCTTTAGTCTCTGCTAACTTGGAATCTGTCATAAGTACTAGGCGATATTGGTAGTGACCACCTTCCAATATTACTAACTGCCACTCTTTCTAAAACAAACACCAAGACCACCAAAGAGCCACGAAAGTGGTGCTATACTAAGGCTACTTGGCAAGGATATGAGAAAGCTGTCGACAATGCCCTTGAAAAAATCCATGTAGAGTCTAGCTCTGTCGACCTCGTATACCGTCAGATAACAACAGCTATCCTAGGAATGGCTAAAAATTGTATTCCTCGAACTAACCCTTGTAAAAAATTTAAGAACTTTTGGACAGCTGAAATCAACAAACTTGTTACAGCCCGGAAAAGGGCACACCAAAAGGTCCAAAAGAACCCAAAGAATCCAACACTCAGGCAGAAATATAACAGACTCAGTCTGCTAGTCAAAACGTCTGTTAACAGGGAAAAACGAGAACGTTGGACCAACACCTGTGCAAAGTTAGACCTAAGGGATAGCTCTAAGGCCTGGAGTCTTCTTAGAAATCTCGAAAATGCTGGGCGTATCAAAACAGCAACCCCATTATCCTCACCTCAGTGGGGTAACCATCTCATCAAAGAAGAAAATTGCCATTTTGTTGAACAAATATTTGGCTAAGATCAACAAGGCTGCCAAGAAGTCCCCAATGTCCAAAGCCATTGATAAAGCTCGCAAAGCTGATGAAAAAAAAAAGACCGAAAGGAACCACTGACCGAAAGTGCTGAGGGAACGATAAACTCCCCCTTCTCGATAGGCGAGCTTAATGCTGCCATAAGGAAATGCCAGCTCAAAAAGTCTTCTGGGCCGGATGGTATCACCCCTGAAATGCTCAAACATGTAGGGGGGAAAGGAAGGGCCGTGCTCTTGGCATTTGTTAATAGAACCTGGGCTGATGGTCATCTGTCCAGGGCCTGGAAACGTGCCACCATTATTCCTATACCAAAAAAGGGAAAAGATGCTTCCACTGCTGAGGGCTACAGGCCCATCTCACTCACATTTTGCGTGGGAAAGATGGCTGAAAAAAATGGTAAATGAGCGTCTGGTTTGATACCTTGAGATTGCCCGTCTTATAGCTCCAGAACAGGCTGGTTTCAGGGCTGGAATGTTCGCAATAGACCAAGTCAACATCTTTGTGTAGAGCGTAGCAGATGGATTCCAAAGGACCGAAAGCACATATGCAGTCTTCATTGACTTAAAACAGGCATATGATAAAGTATGGCGGCCTGGTTTGCTTCATAAGATAAGAGCCGTGGGGGTACAGGGACGGATATATAACTGGATTAGAGACTTCCTACAAGAGCGTACAATAAAAACAAGGATGTACGTAGAAGTCTCAGGGGAAATGACCCTCGAGCAAGGCCTCCCCCAGGACTCCGTCTTGTCATGCATCCTTTTCACGGCCTTCATAAATGACCTACCGGCTCAGCTAAAATGCCAAAAGCTGCTATATGCTGATGATATTGTCCTTTGGAAATCCGGAAGGAGCGCAGCCTTTATACAAAAAGTGTTGCAAGAAGATCTCCATACGCTCTGCTCATACACACAAAAATGGAGGCTAGAAATAAACACCTCCAAGACGGTCTATTCCCTGTTCACGTTCGAGACTGGCATTCTCGAACAACCTTTCCGGCTCTCCCTTAACGGAGTGGCTCTCAGCATGGAAAAGCTACCCAAGTACCATGGAGTAACTTTTGATCGCAAACTAAAACTGTGTGAGCACATTCAGGATGTTGCAAGAAAGGCCTCTGGGAAACTTTGCATTGTGCGGAAGCTGGCATCCACGAAGTGGGGAGCCCGAGCAGACATGCTCCGATCCCTGTATTTAGGAGCAGTCCGATCACAGATAGACTACAGCCTACCTGTGCAAATTTATGGCTCTAGGACTGCTCTTGAACAGCTTGATTAAATACAGTCCCAAGCATTAAAATTTGTCTGTGGTACCTTTAGGACAAGTCCAGCAAATGCGGCTGAAATAATGGCTAATGTTGGCCCACTAAACCTTAGGCGGGAAAGGTCAGTACTGACCTGCTTTGAGCGATATAAAAGGCTGGACGAATACCTCCCAGCTAGAAAACTAGTGGATGGTTGGAGATGCAGAAGACTTATCAAGATGCAGTCTTTTATGCATAATGCCACTAGACTATCTGATAGAGCTGGCCTCTCCACCAACCAGGGGCGGACTGGGTGTCAAAATCGGCCCAGGCATTTCTATAACACTTCGGCCCATAAATTGTATATTATACGATGGGCCTCCAATTATAGGCCTAGCTGTCCAGAAAAATCTTTATGTTAAGTTTGATCATGTCTCCATAATTGTTCTACATTTTTATAAGAAATCTAGCCCTTATGTTGCTTTTCTTCATCGCTAAGTGTTTAGGCCAGAAAAAGATGAAGCCTACAGTAGCACTATCTACGGATGTAGACTATCACATTATTTCGGAAAATATGCTAAAAGAAATTAGTATTAGGACATATAATGTTGAGTCTGTAAAAGACTCTTTTTAAACACGACGCTCAGAGGGCCACTTTGTTAAGGGAATATTATACAACCTTTAACAATTCAATATGTGACCAAATGGCATTCATGAGACCCTTTAGGTGAACCTACCGGCCCATTAGGGTACCGGCCCACCGGGCATTTGCCCGAATGCCCATATAGCCAGTCCGCCTCTGCCACCAACCGACAAAACATTCAACGTTTTCACCCCCTTCCCCCTTGGTGTCGCCCAACGAACCCAGACGTACGATTGAGACTAGCAGATCCTAACGCCACCAAGCAAAATCGTTCATCTAACGACCTCCAAATAATAGCACTGGAGATCATTAATGCTTTCAAGCCCTGTGCTATTTTTGCATATACTGATGGGTCGGTATTGTTGGATTCTGAAAGAGCAGGCTATGGGGCCTACATCGACTTTCTTGGCTCCCACTCAGTTAAAATCTTTGGACCATGTGGTAGTGTTTGCAGTTTTGATGCGGAAACCATGGCAGTCTGTGAAGCCCTAAAGGTTATTGACTCACAACTCGGCGAGGGACATTTGATGGCAACACTTATTGTTGTGGTCACTGACTCAAAACCTGTACTACAGGCTTTGCAAAGCCCTGGACCATGGCCCCCCAATATCGACACTGTCATCATGGCCTCACACAACATGAAGTAGCGCTATGGCATTCCTGTGATAATGCAGTGGGTACCAAGTCACATAGGTGTGACTGGTAACACTATTGCAGACTACTTGGCCAACCAGGGAGGACAAATCCCACTAACTCAACAGGCTGTAAGCTTTCACCATGCCCTGGCTACAATCCAAAAAAACTGAAATGGAAAAGTGGTTTGAGTGCTGGGACAAGTCTAAAAAAGCCTGGGAGTCTGGGAGCGCATGAGGAGCCCTGACCGCACTTCCCCGTGGTGGAGGCTGTCCAGGCCTGAGCAAGCTGTTATAGCACAGTGCAGGACAAGCCACTGTCCTGTTGGCTCATACTTTTCACGGTTATGGCCAAATTTTGACTCACGGTGCCCCCGCTGCGGGGAAGAAGAGGAAACCGTGCCTCATATTCTGTTTGACTGCCCCAGACCTGCTGATCTCCGTCTCGACAGGTCTGGGAAACCAAAACTTCTCGACCTGTATGGTGACGCCTACGCACTACGCAAGACAGCAGGGTTTCTGTCCAGGGCTTTAGCAAGAGAGGATTTAAGCCTCTCAAGCCCTCACTCAAATGGAGCTTGATGATGATGATGATGATAAACCTTTTATATAAATATAAACTGTGATCGGAAATCGAAATTGGTATTAAAATGTAGAATTATTTTTTTACATCCTTGTGATATTTGTTATATTACTGTTTGGATGATAAAAATAACTTTTTATATATTTTTTTTTGCTTACAACTGTAATTGCGTTAATAAGAATGTGTATGTGTTTCTTGTGTGAATGCTGTTCGTATTTTCCTTTGTTGTTAATGTTACTGCAGTTACGCTGAGGTGATCAGTTGAATGCTGTTCGTATTTGCATCTATGTTGTTATTGTGACAGCAGTTACGCTGAGGAGGTCATTTGTAGTCAGACTGAATTTCCATATGATTGGACAAATAAAAAATTATATTATCTTACCTTACCCTTTAAAACACTCTCTGAGGATAAGAGACACACTAACTCACTTTTAAATTAGAAGGTGAAAAGTTCATCCAAGTTATCTCGAACTATTCGATTCAAGGGAGACACTATTTTCACAATTCTTTCTTTACTGTTGCGAACGGTATCATCCGAAAAAAAATCCAAGTTGCTGGATATTATAATAAACTTCGTATTGGCCCTTATGTATTCATTATGAAATTTATACTGAAATGACAAAGAAAAAAAAGTAAATTAGTTATCAAGTCATGTATATTACCACTTAGTATATATCGTATATGATAGCTCCATTCATACTATTTTTACATTTACGCATTCCGCATTCGATTAAATTATAAAATTATTATTTAATTGTTTACAGTGCACTCTCTGTGACTTTATCGAAAGTGATGCGCAAATTGCGGGCCGCGGGTATTATTTAGCCCATATACATAAAATA
The DNA here is from genome assembly GCA_021533235.1 of Biomphalaria straminea. Classification (NCBI taxonomy): domain Eukaryota; kingdom Metazoa; phylum Mollusca; class Gastropoda; family Planorbidae; genus Biomphalaria; species Biomphalaria straminea. Next base: position 29,659 of record JADKLZ010068749.1, on the reverse strand, counting down.
AATATAGACTGACCAATAAGAGAGTTTTATGAAGGGAAAATTTGTGATTTGCAAATTTGTGTACTTTACTATACAGCATGAGCAGTATAAAAGTTAAGTATTCATATCTATTTCAGCCATAACCTATAGGTTAAAGTTAAAGTTAGTTTTACATTTTAAAATGCAAATCTTTAATAGATTTGTTGCCGATTTATTTTACTTTCAAAAGAGATCAATCGTGCTGGCAGCAAAAACTAAGAATATTACTCTCTTTGTTGCCTCGAACAGGGGCGTCCTTTGCAGTGCGCGGGGCCCTGTGCGTGTGTCATGTGCGGGGCCACGTAAAGATAAACTATATATACCGTACCACATCACGCTAACCAGCTTATTAGTCTCTAACGCTGTAACAATAACAAAACAGTATGTGTGCCTTAACGCTTTGGGCCTTCCTTTTTGTTACAAAACATAGAACATTGCGTAGCCATTGTTGGCTTACTATTGGCCACGCTAAGTGCTATATATATACTGTATTGTGATTGTTCTGCATAAAGAAAATTCTTTCAACTTTAAACAAACGTTTAAAAATTACTCCCATGGTCATAGCCTATTGAGAAAAAAAAACAAATAGACGGAAGCAACCGATCCAACTATTTTATTTCGTATACAAAACATCGACATCCAATCGGATTGTATTAGAAAATATGTGGCGATCAAGTTTGTGACAATAAAATCTCCGATCGCGGGGCCCCCTTAAGCCCCAATTGAAACTCCCTAAGGCCGCTAGGGGCCACGAATAAAACTGTATGATATACAGCGTATTCTTAATAATTATTATTCTTAATAATGCTAGAATTGTCTATTCTTCGGGTTGACAAGGGTGGGGCTACAAAACAGCGTGATGCATTGGTTAAACCTATGATAAGGCAGCCACAATGAGTGCCCGTCTGTCTGGCTAGCGAATACGTCTTTTAGGAATAAATCCAAAAGCAATATTGAATTGTTCAACTTTTTTTAAAAATTAACCCCAGAGATCCTTTCTTTTCAAGTTATTGTCACATCCTTCCTACTAAGGTTCTTAAACTGATATCTACTAAGAACTTAAACAATTCGACCACTTCTGGTTGTCTTGACTGGCACAACAGGTTCTAGACGTTGGTCTATAACTGTCTGTTTCGTTTGTTCTAACAGTTTACTGTTGTTGCCAGATGCGACAACTCTGAGGGTACTGAGGAATCGTATAACTGTGAGTCATCGGCAAAGAAATGGTATAAGATGCATGTTGGCTGTATGACACCACTGAGCGGATATGTATACATAGTGAACTGTATTTGGCCTAGAACTGATCCTTGGGGTACTCCGTACTCCAAGAATAAGCTTGTTGATTCTTTCCCACTAACAACGACAATTTGGTGCGTTCAGTCAGGTAGGATCCAAGCCACTTCGGACGATTCCTGCAAAATCAAAAGTGGCAGAGAATCTGGCCATCATAATGTCATGGTCAAGCGTATCAAAAGCTGCGGACAAGTCCAGCATGAAAACAATTGATATGTGACCTATGTCGGAATTGTGAAGTAAGTCGTTTAGCACCCTGTCCACTGCTGTCTCTGTACTACGGCACTTCCTATATGCAGATTATAATTCTTCCAAGAGACAGTACTGTTTAAGATGTGAAAGAATTTTCGCTAACACGATGCGCTCCAAAAGCTTTGACAGAAAGGGGAGATTTGATACCGGGCGATAGTTTTTTAGACATTCCGGTTCAAGACTAGATTTCTTCAATAAGGGCCTGACAAGTGCATGCTTAAATTGTTGTGGTACAATTCCTGAAGTCAGTGAAGAGTTCACAATGTTAGTAATTGTGGGTACAAGCTCATCTAAACATTCAAGGAGCAAAGAAGTTGGAATGGGATCAAGGTCACATGACTTATTTGGCATCTTTAAAATAGTAATTTTACAAAATCTTCAGATACACGCTGAAACTCGCAAAAGAAGAATTTGAAAGATTGGAGAGTGGTCAAGCTGTGATGTGAATATCAAACATATTATTAACCAAATTGTATCAGTAATCAAACTTATCAGAGCTAAAGGAATTAACCACAGATAGTTCATAGAAGTACTTAAAGCTTTGTAAACAAATCATACCCAGTTGTATCCGCTGGCCTAGCATGGGCAAGATGGTATTGAGAAGAAAAGTATATCTCAAGAAAGAAACTATGGTCTTTTTACTGTGACTAATATTTCTAATGAAGAGTGGAAGACAGACTTCACTTTTTACATCGAAAGTATTGCAGTGGGTTGTTTTCACATGAAACGTATGTGCATGATAAATCTTTTCAAGCCAAGCTATCCCATTTCTCTAGGCAAGCAAGAGAAAACAGGTTTTGTCATTTTTAGCGGCCCCCGTAAGGGGAAAAAGCCGCTATTAGGTTTGTGCAAAATGTCCGTCTGTCCGTCTGTCCGTCTGTCCGTCTGTCCGTCTGTCCGTCTGTCCGTCTGTCACACTCAGGGCGCCGAAACTAGAAGAGATACGAAAAATATTTTTTCACCATTAAATGCGGCTTGAAAAGTTTAGGTGCAACGGCTACTTT
>JADKLZ010068749.1:0-21185 GCA_021533235.1 Biomphalaria straminea | reverse complement strand
CTTTGTTTTGGTACGGGACATTAGACCATGAACACATGGTCATAATTTTACCAGCAAAATTATAATTATAATAAGGCTTGACATAAAATCCGAAGATTAATGAGGAACCTACACCGCTCTACGCAATTAAAGTTTAAACAATTTATTAAGCACTTAAAAAGCAATAACTAATCATACATCGGTACATTTAATTTCATTACTTTCCTTCTATAGTTCTATAATAAATCAATCTTCAATAAGATGGTGCGCAAATGTTTAATCAGGTCCATTGATACTTTACAACTCGTTCCTTTTTGCATTGTAGTAAGGTAAGCCTAGTGACGTAAGCATCGTTTTTCCCGTTTACGTCATGGAAAACTTTCATTCATAAATTTTCCATTTCATTCATAAATTATTCTGACCTAAATTAAATTGAGACATTTTCATATCGGAATAACGGTCGAACTCGAGTTTTCCCGATGTGGCCAATGAGTTCAGAATTTTTTTCTCACTAATACGCACATACCTTGAAATTTTAAAGAAAATCGTTAGAGCCGTTTTCGAAATAAAATTTATAAATAAATAAATAAATAAATATATATATATATACAAGAATTGCTCGCTTAAGAGTATAAAATGATACATAATGGACCTGACCTTTTCACACGCTTGTCACACAGAGAAAATAAACTACTCAGTTACACTACACTAAGGTTAAAACGAAACCTTAGCGGTTCTATTTGATTGATAGCATTAAATTTTCAAAAACAATCTTTTGTAATTAACCTTTTTTTCTACTAGGGGGATAGTTAAATTTTACACAATATTAAAATAAATATTCTAAAAAGCTACATACCCAATATTGGTGAGAGACATCAAAATTATCGATGTCATCTGTCAAAGAAAATTGCATACAGTTTTATTATGAATGCATTATAAACTAAACTATATTGTTTAAATGTCATCAAATATTTAACACAAAGAGCGGGACGTATTGGTCATTAAGACCTGACACTCGGTGAAGACAGGGATTTTTAGGACACTACTATGTTTGATTTAAGACCAAAGCCTCAACTATATTCTGATGGGCAATCATATAAGCAGATAAGGAAGAAATCCTAAAACACCGTTCATTATAAATGAAGCAGCCATAGACAGGTTACAGCAAGTACCAATAAATGAAAAAATGGATGACCCCCTACGCTAAAGGAAACCGATCTTGCCATTCAACAGCTTGCAAGCGGAAAAGCCCCAGGAGCTGACTCCATTCCCGCAGAGGTCTACAAAAAAGGTGGACTACCCCTGATTGAAAGACTTTATGAGCTGTTCTTAATTATGTTGGAAAAAGAGTCAATACCACAAGACTTTAAAGATGCCACAATTTTCCATTTATACAATCGAAAAGGGAATCGACATATCTGCGACAAACACAGACAAATATCTATTCTCTTTATTGCTGGAAAAATCACCGAACGCATCCTACTAAATAGGCTCATGCAACACATAGAACATGGTCTACTACTATTAGAAAGCAAGTGCGGCTTCAGAAAGGAGAGTAGAATCATTGACATGGTCTTTGCAGCAATGCAGCTTCAGGGAAAATGACAAAAAGAAATGACCTCTTTTCAATATATGTCGACCTACAAAAGCATTCGATACTGTTAGCAGAGAAGGACTCTGGAATATCATATCAAAGTATGGATGTCCACAAAAATTAAATTCATACCTATGGTAAGACTATTTCATGAAGGCATGAAGGCTGGTGCCCAGGAAAGTAGAGAACCATCAGTATCAAACACTGATCAGTATTATAATCTCTGCCATGCTGACAGATGCATTCACAAAACACAAATTACAAAGGTATAAATATATCATACAGATTTGATGTTGGCCTATTCAACCCCAGGTGGCTCAAAGCAAAATGAAAATCAACAGTAATCAGGGACCAGCTATTTGCTGACGATTGTGCCATAAATGCGTGTTCTGAAAATGAACTGCAGAGCATCGTCAGTGACTTCTCAGGAGAAAGCTCAGACTTTTGCCTTACCATTAATACAAAAAAGACTGAAATCTTATATTTGTCAGCTCCATGTAAAGCCTTCTCGGATCCAAGCATCAAGATAATTGGACCTGATATAACTGTAGTGGACAGATTCACCTAATTTGGTAACACACTCTCATAAAGCTGAAAGATCGATAATGAAATCGACCTGCGTATCGCCAAGGCTAGTGCATCCTATGACAGACTGTCTAAAAATGTCTGGAACAGATGAGGTTTCACCACAATCACAAACCTAGGGGTCTATCGAGCCGTCATCCTTCCAACATTGCTATAGGACTCAGAAACGTAGACAATATTCAGAAAACATGTGGGAAAACTGAACCACTTCCGCATGAAATATCTAAGAATAATACGAAAGTCAAATAGCAAGAAAAAATACCAGATACTGAAGTCCTTCGAATAGCGGGTCAGCAAAGCATCTACACCAGTGGTCTTCAACCTTATTTGGTCTACCGCCCCCTTTTCGTATTTTTTCTATAAAAACAATTCTGCCAGCGCGCCCCACTAAGAAAAACACTTACAAAGAATCGTGAGTAGTTATACATGTACAAAATGTCATCTATTTATTAATTTTTATCAATCAATAACACTTATCCCGCACGGGAGACGACCGCATGCCAAAGCGATCTTCTTTAGTGAGCTTAAAGTAGGACGGAGTTACAGAGTTGCCCACCCCGTAAGCTCTATAAAAATCCACTCAGGGCCATTTCACCCTCACTGGCATAGAGAAAAGTACCTAACAGCATTCCCTGGCAGCAGATGTCCTCTGAAAGAGGCAGCTGGAGAGTTCTCATGAGAGCAGCGGGACAAATATTTGAGACTCAAAGAAAAGTCATGACTGACGACAGGCGCAAAAGACGGAAAGAAAACTTAAATTGATCGCCAGCAGAAAAAATTCGAAATAATATGCAAGTCGCAACTGGGTTCGCGTAGTTATGTGAAACACTGAACTCAGCCTTAATCTTCCGAATCGAAGGCATTGCCAATATGTTAAATAATTGGCAGTGATTACACACAAAAATTCATCTCGTTGTCATGACTTTCTTTCAAATCCTAAGAATGGTGCCCTAATAATTGTTGAATTTTAGGGCCTACTATTTTTACATTCTTCTGCACAAGGAGGGAAAGCCCGAACCCACAAGTCATCCCCTGAATGAGCCTGCAAACCCTCCCTGACATCGCCAACCAGTGAATCTTCCTGTTTCTAAAAAAATGTATTTAAGAGCTTAACAAAACTGAAAAAACAAACCCCTTTCGAAATCCAGCAATCTTCAGTTTACAACAAGCATTAGCGGCCTTAGGAGTGGCAAGTTGGTCGACCGCCTAAGGGAAGGCCACGTGAAAGGATATTCACTTGTCACCGTCAAGTTCGAAAACCAGAAAAGTTCTCATAAACTACAACATGTTGCTCAATATTACTGGACATTTTTATGATTACCTTTTAATCTCTAAAAATGACATTTTTTGGTTTCGAAATACTGTTCAGTTTCGATTAAGACATCACCTTATAACCTGTACATTCTAAGCGGCTATCACTATTTAACAGTTCATCTATGCATAAGAAAATGACAACAACTAAAAAACAACAAAGAAATTTTATGCGCCGAACAACAACCAGTTTTGAGGCTTGGTTAAAATTCTTGACAAAATTGACCTAACCATGCAAGAACTTCGACTAATTAAAACGCCGGGGCTCATTACCAGTACCTCGGATAAAGGATTCAAAACGAGCTTATGGGCCTGATGGTACTGTTACGTATTTCTGAATCTTCTGGCTAAAATGTACTAGTAGACACATAAATAAAAACACTGCAAAGAACTTGATAACTCAACTTTCAGCTTCATATAACTTTACTCACTATTAACTCTAATAATTCGTCACAACATGTAAAGTAGAAGACAGCACAATATCTGATTGTTAATAGTTCGTTACACTTCGTTGCAGTTAATGTTTTCTCAACTTGTATAGAGCCGTATTCAATTACACAAATTAGAACCTTTCACGTCTTACATAGACTGTATCAACTGCAATGGCTGAAGTTCACTGTAGTTAATTATATACACTTTAAAGACTCTAGTCCGTTTTCGTTAACTCTTTCCTAGTTAACTTGAATCGAATAAACACATCTCTCTTCTACTGTCTCGCACAGTAGATCACAGTTACAATCACTTTACTCAACACTTTTCACATTAACTCTCTAGTTTTTATCGAGTCCCTAATTACTGCTCTAATATCGCAAACACACACTGGTCTCTTCTGCTAACAACACGGGAGAGCTACACAATTATATAGAGTCATTGTTTGTCTAATGCATGCCTGACGGCTGTCTGTGTCGGCTCTAGTTGTGGGTGAACGGATGCTGCGAGGTGGGGTGTGCTGGCTGTGGCTTGTGACCTTTGACCACTGGGGTGGTAATTTGCATACGGGCGTATTGTCTTTGGATCAGAAGAATGTTTTTTTGGACATTCGGATGGTCTAGAGTAGTCTAGACTCTAGAGGCTAACTTCGCTTGGTGCGTTATCTCTAGGCAGTGTTGCCGTTGCCAGGGTCGCAGATTCGGGCCCCGGTCGACGCATTCCCTTATTTTCGTAGCAATTAATTCACTACTTTCTCTCTTTGTCTCCGGTGCTGCTATTGATTTATGTCCTATATATGTATGTATCCCATTTGTTTCAGCACCTAGCTTCAACTCTATGTTTATTTTCACAGCTTAAAGGTCAATAGTAAAGTACTTACGTAAGGGAGTATGTTTTTAGTAACTAAAAAGGCCTTCAGTGTGAGTGGCGGACGATCATGTTAGCTTGACTTGGTAAGATATATCTACAATATCTAGTCTTCCCTTCCAGCGCAGGGCCCGCATTTGACATTCGCTATGGGCCCCACGCACTGCTAAGGCCGCCTTTGACAACAATTGAAGAGCCTAACATCTAACATCTTTTTCGTTATTTGTTTTTTTTTTAATCTAGTAGCAATTCACTAAAACTCTTTGCAATATTCTATTTCATACCAGCGAGTTTTCATAACACTCTGTCAATGTTTTTGTTTAAAAAAAGATTAAATTATTCAATTTGAATGTTAGCTTTAACGTTTTTCTTAATTAAGATTTACATATCAAATATTAACATATGTTGTTAAAAAAGCTCAAATGCAAAAGACGTATTATCCAATTTGTTTAACAAATCATGAACGTTTATGCGCGCAAGATCTATGGACAATAGATACCCTTCGATTTCAGCAGAAGAGAAAGAATTTAAAAATAGAAAATGGGATTGCCGAACTCAGATGCTAACGTTAAATCAGAAGCAAGCTAATTATACCAATACTGTGTCTAGCTTTAATTTAATAAAGAATGTCTTTATTTGTTTTGTTTCAGTGCACCTATAGTTTCTTCTTTCCCCCTTTATACACAGCGCCCCCTTTCCACCCCTTTTTTCTGCCCAGCGCCCCCTACCGCCCCTTTGGCTCTCAGCGCCCCCCCAAAAAAAAAATCTTGAAAACGCCCCCTTGGGGGGCGATAACGCCCCCGTTTAAGATCACTGATCCACACAATCCTGATGCAGTCACAGCTACGATGGGCAGGGCACGTCTGCCGAATGGAAGACGACCGCATCCCTAAATTACTCTTGTATGGCCAATTAAGGGAAGGAAAGCGCTCACTGGATGAACAAAGAAATCGTATTAGGGACATCTCAGAGCTTCTCTGAAAGCGATTAACATCAACCCATCCACCTGGAAGACAGAAGCACATGACAGAGAATCAAGGCGTTACGCTGTGAAATTGGCGCACGAATTGCTTAGGAAAAGAGAACAACGCGGGCAGAAGAAAAACGCCAAAGAAGAATAGCAAGGCCAATGACTCATCTGGAAATATCTGCTTAGTGAGCAGCTAAACATTACGGGCTCACATAGATCTCACCAGCCACACGAGGAGGCACAAAACTCAAGTGCAAAGCCCTCAGCCCTTTGAATGACAAACGTGGTCTTCATCAAACCACGATGAACCAACTATAGTAATGTGTTCAACAAAAATGTTCAGTGATCATTTCAATATTTCAACATCGGTTTTTTGTTTTTTCATCGTATTTACTCGTTTGTTGATTGTTTTTGTTTTTTAATTCAATAACTTATTTAATTTATTATTACATTAACATACCGGCAGGTGATGGTAAAGTTAATTAGACTGCGGATGGCTGCTTTATACAAAGTTTCCCTTTCAGATCTTGTGGTCTATAGGACAGATAATGTAAAGGTCATCTGTTTCTGTGACCTATGGTTAATAAGGGTGCCGTATGGTCAGTCCAACGACCAACCGCCTTTACTTTACACCAACTAATGTCAGGTAACCATTAGAATTGAATGGACTCAGAGACGCCCAAAGATCCCAAAATTAAAAATCACAGTCTTCACCAGGACCCCTGGTTCAGAAGCTTAGTGCTTTACCGCTCAGGAAAAGCGCCTCCTTGTTGCTTTATAGAAAAGTTTTGTTATTGTTTTGTTGATTTCAGATTTTCTTAGATTTTTAAGATATTATTATTATAGCATTTATATAGCGCTACTTTCATGCTTATAGCATGCTCAGAGCACTTGGTCCAATCTGATTTGTGGACCGCGGGGGGGGGGGGATATCTAGGAGCTACTTTACCGTGCTGCCTTTGGGCGCTCAGTAAACACAACTCTGCCGAGTCGGGTGTCTAACCTCGAGCCCCCTTCTAGGTAGCCATGCCAAGCCAAGCTTAAGCGCACATAGCCTCTCGACCACGCGTCGAAAGTATCGACGATTAGCCAGAACAAACTCTTAACAACTTGAGATAATGAAAACCAAGCAGTGCCGGCCCAAATAATGGATTGCTCTGTGCCCAGTCTGGGTAGAACGTTTCACAAATATTGTAATATGAATACTTAATAGTGGCTGCTTACAATAGCAGGCTTACACATAACTCAACTCTAGTGACTGCTACAAGTAACTTTAACAACTTAACTCTATCAACTGCTTCTACCAACTGACTTTTAGTGACTGCCTCTAAGTATCTCACTCAACTGACTGTTTCACTCATGGTTAAACGTATTCAATTTATGGCAACATGGGTTGTGAATTAGGTTCACAACATAGTAAGTGGGGTATCCACTCAATGCCACCAACTTTGAGGTGGTGACAGTAATGATAAGCATAATGTCAAAATTAATATTTTGTATAAAAAAAAAATACACTCGTCTGCGTTTTTTTTTATAGCGTGTAGGATTGGCACACCGAAAAGACAACTTTGTCTATTTTTCAGGAGATTTTAATAGTTTCAGATTTCCAGTTCTTTTTTTTTTTTTTTGTATATTTTGCTATTTTATGAGATTTCCATAAGTTCCAGGTAAATCAAGAGGCCGCAGAAACCCAGTTCATGTATATATATATAGTTATAATATCTTAATTGATCTTATTGATGGTTTCTCTTGTGTTAGATCTGACAGAACGGCTGACTCTAAGAAGAAGAAAGGCTGAGGGCTGTGTGTGTACATCAACGTCAAATACTGTAACAACTACACGGTTAGACAGAAAATGTGCTGTCCTGATCTAGAACTACTGGCGCTCTCATTGAGACCTTTTTATTTGCCCCGAGACTTTGGTGTTATTTACATTGTCCTGGTTTATGTTCCGCCTACAGCCAAGACAGAGGTTGCAGCTGGAATCATCGCTGACGTAGTGCATGAGTTACAGACAAGGTCGCCGGACGCACCAGTAGTTATACTGGGTGATTTCAATAAATACACCTTGAAGGTTGATCTACCCACCTTCTACCAACACATCTCATGCCCAACAAGAGAGAGCAGAACTCTGGACTTATGTTACTGTAACATCAAAGAGGCATTCATATCTCGTGAAAAGCCACCATAGGATCATCGGACAACAAAACAATACAACTGCTGCCTAATTACCGTACGAAACTTAAAGCGGGCAAAGTCATTCAAAAAACTGTGCAAAAATGGACTCAAGACAACATTCTCAAACTACAGGGTTGTCTAGACTGCACCGACTGGAATTTGTTTAGAGAGACAAGTTCAAATCTGGAAGAATGGGTTGACGCTGTGACATATTACATTAAATTTTGTGAAAACATGTGCATCAGTACTAAAAGTATCAAAATATATCCCAACAATAAACCATGGGTCTCTGCACAAATAAAACGGGAAATAATCAAAAAGAAAAGAGCATATATGAGTGGCGACGGGCAGGAAAGGAAAATAGCACAACGTAATCTGAACGTCGCTCTTGAAGAAGGCAGGAGAAACTACCGCACCAAGCTGGAAGAGTCAATTACGACAAGTGACATGAGACAGGCGTGGGGTTTCATGAACAAAATGGCTGGAGTACAAGTTAAAAGTAAAAATAATCTTGCCTCAAGAGACGACGAAACGTTATCCAACGAGCTAAATGAGTTCTATTGTCGTTTTGACACTAAAGATTATAATGATCTAAAACTCAGAGCCCTGTAAGATGTCAAGGTTAACAACTGCTTTGAATTAGCGATTACTAAAGAGCAAGTCCGCAATATTTTCAAAAAAGTCAACCCAATGAAAGCTGCTGGGCCTCATGGTAAACAAGGGCGAATCTTAAAAGAATGTGCTGAATAAGTAGCTGAACCTTTCCTTGAGATTTTTTCTACTTCATTATTAAACCACGTGATACCATCTGTGTGGAAGTCGTCCATAATTGTACCTGTGCCAAAGGTTTCCAAACCAAAGGAAATGAATGACTTTAGACCTGTTTCTCTTACTTCAATTGTGTCTAAATGTTTAGAAAAACTGGTTAAAATGTTTCTACTAAATGATCTGGGTAATAAATTGGACCCTTTACAATTTGCTTACCAAAAGGGTAAAGGTGTAGACAATGCCATTCTAAGTATTTTAAATTGTGTATACAAACACCTGGACTTACCTAACACTTATGTAAGACTGTTATTTATTGATTTCTCATCTGCTTTTAATACTATTCAACTTCATTTATTTATAGACAAAATGAAAACGTTAAAGATAAGTCCATACATAATACTATGGGCAAACGAATTTTTGACACAAAGACCTCAGAGGGTTAGGGTAAACAAGGTAGTATCAAATGCACGCATAGTTAACACAGGGGCACCCCAGGGGGCTGTGACGTCTCCGTTGTGGTTTATTTTGTACACTAATGATTTTCAGTCAGATAGTCCTTTTTGTTCCTTCACAAAATTCGCTGACGATGCGGCTCTACTTGCCCTGCTCTCAGAGAGCTCAGACGTAAATGAGTATTTCAGAGAAATAGAACACATTGAGAAATACTGTAAGGATATTTTTTTATTTTTAAATGTCAAAAAAACTAAAGAAATGATAATTGATTTTCGTAGGGAAAAGAAGGAAAATAAAATTGTTTCTGTTGCTGGAGAGACCATTGAGATAGTGCAAACTTTTAAATACCTTGGTACTATCCTAGACAATAAACTAAATTTTACTGCAAATACTGATTATATCAGCAAAAAAGGGCAGCAAAGATTAAGATTACTGAGAAAACTGTCCTCTTTTAATGTTAGTGAAAAGGCATTGGCTATGTTTTATCACGCCCACATCTGCAATATTTTAAGTTTTAATATGACAGCCTGGTATGGCAATCTGAGCATTAGAAATAAAAAGAAATTCCAAAGAATTCTAAATGCTGCTGGTAAAGTTATTGGCAAAAACCAAACCTCATTCGGGCAGCTGTTTGAGACAAACATTCACAAAAAAGCTAAAAAGATTCTGGAAATAAAAAATCACCCTTTGGGTCAGGATTTTGTGATTTTACCATCACAAAAGAGATACAAGACACCGATATCAAAGACAAACAGACACAAGCTCTCTTTTGTTCCCCTGGCGGTGAAATCATTGAATAGAAATAATTTGATATGAACATAAAGTATTTTTTCACATGTAAATTTTGAATGAGTCAGGTATGAATGTTTTGTTAGCCTTGATGTTTTGTTTGGTGTAATGCACAAATTGTAAGACAAATTTCCTCACGGACAATAAAGATTATTATTATTATTATTAATTTAATAATTTACACATAGAATAAGCACAAGGGCTATGAAAGTGTGAGGCTCACTGCGGCCGCATAGGTTGCAGTGACCCAAGGCCACCCTGCTACCAAGTTACATGGTATTTTATTAATTACCAACCTAAAAAATGAAAAATTTACTAGAGAAGCTAACTGAACCTAACTCTTTCATTATATAGGTTTCACAAAAGATTATATGTATCCGTATAAACACCAGGGGCTCGGGGGGTTATTGTCGGTTAAGTTAAAACGTATCCTGATCATAGCACTGACTATCAACATGCTGCGTGCTCTCAACCGTACTTTGCCCAAAAACTACGTTCACTCGTCACGCCCGTAGCACGCTGAGTTCGATTACGTCTTTGACTTGACAGTCACGCTAGGTCACCTTTACCATCGCCGGTAGTAAATTTATAACAAAAATGTATTTTAATTTGTCAATAGATCTATAACACCCACACCCCTTATACACAGAGCAGCATTAGCAAAGCGCGGGGCCCTTTGTGAGTCATATAAATACCGTTCCACGTCACGCTAACAAGCTCTCCGTCTAACACTGTAGTTCTTTTTTGCTACTAAACATAGTACCTTACATAGATACTGTCATTTTGGCCTTTTACTAATTACATACTGTATTAGTGTATTGCAATTGTTCTGCTTGAAAGATTTCGCCTTTTAAGGTTAATAAATATTTCTAATGGTTCGGAAACATTTTTCATGAAAAATAAACAAACTAGATAATAATAAGCACCTTGCATGGTAATCAGGAGACAGTGAGAACTCTGTTACAAGTTATAAAATGGCTAAAAAAAATAATTTACTCATAGAATTAGCGCGGGTTTTATTAAAGTGCGGGGGCCCATTGGGGTCGCATAGGTTTCAGTGGCCCAATGCGGCCCTGCTAAATAGCGGCATAAACTACGCTGTGGGTCAACCAGTGGTAATCAATTTGCCAGGAAGGCTACCAAAATATTGAGTAACAAGTCCTAGTCAATGAGATCTAATCTCGATTGCAAAGCCGAAAGTGACAAGGAACTCTACTGTCGCGGGGCCCACTAAGGCTGGGGTGATTGCTCCACTTGCTAGCCCTTAGGGCCGCTACGTCTTATGCTTTACAAAATCTATATTAAGGCTATCCCTACTAGTCCAAGAAAATGTTTACATGCATTCATAAATTATTCATAAATTATTAAAACCGGTACTTTAAAAACATATAATTTAAAAAAAAAATGACGTCAAGTACAATTATAATGCATTATCTTCGATTCTTGCAAGTTTGCAAGGGAAAAAGATCGTCTCTCGAGACATAAACTGCCACAGAGAATCTTCGATTCTGATCACAATAACACAGTTGCAATTATAATAAATAAATATATATATATATATATTGTTACAACTCTACAGTGGTGGACTCAATGGTTAATGAGTGAGACCCACTGGAACACAGACTTAAGGCGGGTCACAGGTCAACGGCTGGCCCTGGTGTTACCTGTACCTGTGCTCTGAGCATGACCCAAGCTTGGACAGTGTGTGTTTGGTTACAGTTAGAGGGACAGATGTAGTCCAGTCCAGAGAGAGACAGTTAGGACTGGTGTTAAGAAGAAGGTTTTGAAAATGTAGCATGTACGCGCTGTATTAGATGTTCTGTTGTGTTAGTTAGGCAGTTGTATTGTTTAAGCATTAGTAGATAGTGGAGCCAATTGTGTCGTATTGGCTGTGGTGTTGTATTTGTTAATAAACCGCCACTGTGTTATTGAAGCTCTTGTCGTTAAGTTCTTGTATTAGATGTGCTGTGTTTATGTTAAGCAGTGTTTGCAGTAGGCCTGAGAAGTGAAGTTCGTTACAATATAATTTGCCACATCTAATGCAGAAAAATCTGATGTCTACCGTGGGATATAGTGACTTTTTTTTGTCGCCTAAGCCTGCCTTTGGCAAGAAATCTTCTTTGGGTCTCTGGTGTGCCCCGCAGCATTGTTACACTAACAGCTTGTAATTCAATTTACGATTTACGACATTCAACCAACAAACGAGTTTAATTAGGTGAAACAGGTCTTTTGCAACGGTTTGATATGAAGAAAACAGATTCCTTCACAATCGCTATAAATTATAAGTATTAAAATGCTTAATTTTAAAATGGTAATGCTAATTTACCTAATCGTCCAATCCTTCGATCTGATCCATGCCCTGTTTCTTGTTTGTAAGCCATTTTGGGAGGGCTCAGGTAACAGACCTGAAAAAAATATAGGTGATTTATTAATAGAGCAGTAAGAGTTTTTAAGAGTTTTAAAAAGTATATTAGGGAAGTAAAACCGAGTCAATGAAAAATATAATTGAAGAAATATGTTTATGATTGCTTGACTAGCAGAGATTGAAATCTTATAAAATTATTTAACAAAACTGTCGCACTTGTCTGATTGGTTCCTGGATCCAGTCCTGGTAGAAACATATATCTTTTCATTTGGATTGTAGGTCTAGATTGAATTACCTTACTTAACTAAGTTGTAAATCCGAATCTGATTTCAGCTGTAACAAAAATTTGGTTATTGAACTATGGGTTTAAGATTCTTATTGTGCATTTTACTACTTAAGCAACGATATGTTTACAATTTGATTTCTAAGATTCCATTTACGCTCTTTAGGCAATAAAATTATTAAGAGTGAAAAAGAAGAGAAAGCAATAAGAGTTACAGTTTTGAGTTTTTGGAACATCGGCACAATTTAGGCCATGTCGTGCCTGTAATCCTTCAAGGATTTCTCTCCTTTTATATAACATGAGGTAAATCCCATACAGTAAAAACATTCAAAAGCAAGGTCTTATCACAGTTAAAATAGTAAAAGTAGTAAAAATTTAATATTTTAGTAAAAATCTTATGTAAATATATGTTCACAATTTCATAAATCAAATCATCTTAGACAAGTCCAAATCCCCGACAAAGCCCAGTACCTTCACAGGGCCGACATTGTTGAATAATGTTTTTAAGTTGTGTGCTCTAAAACATTTCTCCCTAACATCCTGGTATCTGGGGGTATCCATGAGGACATGTTCCACGGTGAGGTTATTTTCTCCTCCCTCACGTCGAGCATCCTCTCCGCTTTGATTTCTCCCTTAGAGAGTTAATCAACCTCTAATTCAGTATAGTTGGAGTGTCTGGATGGGTTCTCTAAGTAGAACCCATGTCAGACACGATGTCTCCGGATTCTCCTGGAGTGTTGGTTTTGACATGCTGTTGAGTCTCCATGCTCTTATCAGCGAGCACAAAGAACCTGTTCTTTAGCATGACTACAGGGCTTTCTTGTCTCTTTGGAGGTGTGTTCTTTGGTGGTGTGCTCTTCCGAGTTGGAGGAGGAGGGGGTGGGGTCAATGTGTCCATCTGTGTGGCTATGGATCTTCCTGTCTTTTTCAAGCTGAATGGGCCCTTGAGTAGGGCCAATACAGCCGATTTCGCTTGACTGAAGGTACATTCATTTCTTGCATTGTACTCCTGCACGGCGACCTCATGTTTCCACACAGGGCAGTCAATTTCTTCCACTATTTCTTTCTCGGAATATTCCAGTAGGTCCCTAGAGCTGATTACATCTTGTCTTGTGGTCAGACTCTTGTGTGGCATGACTTCCACTTGGAGATCACAGATTATTCTACATCGTAAAAGCCCATCAGAATGTATCTTGCTATCAACTTCTACTAGAAGTTCCAAAGACTTGTGTAGCTTAGACACACTCTTGATCTCTCCTACTACTGACGTTATCCCTTATATATGAGAAAAGGGCTCATCTTTGTCAGGCTTTTTCCCCTTTTCTGAACACTTAACCACCAAAAAATGATGGATAGTACAGCTTTCAATGGACAGAATTGCTTGATTTGAAATTCGTTTTTAAAAGTTTTTAATAGTTGTTAAGTAACTTTACTTTTGAAAAGCTTTTTTCACATGGCGCCACGTAGGCATGCCATATGCCACGCAGAATTGCATTAGGCAAGAAAAGTTAAAGGCTTAAATCTAACGCTGGTACAGATTCGTTGGCGTCCTTCAAAACTTGTCTGCCTGTAGATGTCTTCTAGTTCACATATCTTGTAGCCTGGCTCAGTATAAAAGAGATTGATGCACTCAGCATTAACCTCTTGTTCTCTATTTGAATAGTGACTCCGGCATCTTAAGATTACTGTTCTGATATTTTCTTATCGTTAAAACTTATTTGTCTGTTGCGATAACATGCTAGTTAGATTTGACTATAGTTATCTCAATAACATTTTGAGCTAACTTGTCACACATTTCGTAGAGTAAATGAAGTGCTCTAGCTTAGCCACCACTTTGCCAATAACTAACACTTTAATTTAAAGGTACTCTTTTGTGTTTTGTTGATTTTTCTCTCAGAACAACGGCCAACCAAAAATTCGTACAATTAAATGTATGCATGTATTTACAGACAGTTGTCTTTGCGCTGCTCCTCTAGTGTTTGTATTTTCACAGCAACGGCAAAGATTTTCGCCATCACACTTTCTTAAAAACGTTCTTTCATGGATCTGACAGCAACACGATAAGAACACCAGCGAGTTGTTCATATGACAATTTATTATTAATTAAAATATCCCCTCAATTGGTAAAAGCGGTACAAAAATGGCAAAGAAAGAAAACTTTTTTTTCTAGAAAATCTAAAAAATGAATGTTAGAAGCATGTTATGATTGAGAAATTTGACCATTAAGCTTAAGTAAACGGTGTACACATCCATTCAAATTTATTTTCTGTTCTTCAACAATACTGCCTGCACTTCGTCATGAACTCATGACATTGTAACTCATTATCATGTCCTTGAGCTCATATCAATCTCGTTCCAGGCGTTTTAAATTATCAGATCTGCTACCACCAGCTTTTGGTCCACTTTAAGAGGAATATCCCACTATATTTCAGTAATTTGAACATTACCATTGCTACTGTTAATATATCTTGCAACTTCAGAGATCTATATTAGGTGTGGTGTAATAAAAGATACCAGAGTACCTGCATTTATGTTTCTGATAAGTACATCCCTTAAGTGGTTTGCTAAAACATTTATAAACTCTGAGTTTTCGTACAAGCTTGGAAAGTACCTTACTTTTTTGTTTTTTGGCATCGCTCGCTTGCAATCTTATCTTGCAAAGTTATTATTTCAGCACTGGATCATATCTGGATAACATTTCCATACCACCCACAAAAAAATTTCCATTATTTATAATAAGTCTTCTTCAATTCGCCACCCTATACCAACATTTGCTTTGCAAAAAACAATGCGATATGAAGCGATATGTTTTCTCATCTATACCTTAATCATAGCAATGATTTACATGTCATTTTTTAGCTTAAGTCCTGCTGCCTAATTGTTTCAAATTTGTAAGCCTGATAAATGTTCTTCAGTCTTCTCGCGAGATTCTCATTGTGGACAGGTCCACTGTTTATCAAAGAAGAAAATCTTGCTATTGATTTTTCCCCATTAAGAATAATTTTATTGAACCATTCCTATGCTTTATGATCTTGCTTCTGTCATTTTTTTAAGTTGATATTTTTTTTTTTGGAAATGTGCATTTTTTTAAACTCAGGTGTCACCCCCTAACGGGTGTCACCCGGTGCGGACCTCACCTCCCGCACCTGCCTAGTGACGCCACTGCTGTCAACTATTAATTAATAACTAAACTAAAATACACAGCATATTTACACATACTGAAACAGAACTAGTAAAAGACATAAAATATATTTACAAATAGATCTATTAAAACAGAAAATAAAATAGTTATTAACTTACAGGCCGTCCGAGTTACCGAATAAAAGATTTAAAAATTGTAATTATATGCCAGACCACACAGATCTCCACCTGTCACAAAGACGAAATAGATCTAATATACTGACCACTGGTTAACTGTCCAGGATGCAGCATGGGTTTGGGATATATACTTTCCTGTCAATTACGCATCCTACCCTAGGCAGGAACTACAATTTAAAAAAAAACTCTAACCTATAAAAACGGAAGAATACAAAAAAAAAATAGCTCTAGCCTAAAAAGTACAAAAATAAAATACATGACAAAAATAGCTCTGGGGGCGCAAGCTTTCAATAAGGTATGAACAGAACATTCTTTAACAGAAAACATCTAAAGAGCTAGCTTTTGTCGACCAATTAGATACTGGCGAGGGGCTGCATTGTACTCAGCTCACATATACCATACACGCCTTTACACAGAATACAAATTCACAGCTTTTGTTTATATTTTATTTTAATAGTTTAATAAAAATAAGTATAACATTTCATGCTTTCCTTTAGTTGTTATAGTGCAGGCATGTCAAACTCATTAAGGTGTATAAAAAACTAAACTTACTAAACTAAAAAACTTACTTTGACCCGAGGGCCGCAGGAAAAAAAATAAGAAAATAAGTTGCAAAACAGCCTACTTGTTTTATGTACCGGTACATTAGAAATAATACAATAAAATACAATAATTAATTAATTAATTAATGACATGGTCTCTTAGCTAAATTTGTAGTACTATTTGGTAATTAAAAGTTACTGATTACGCATTTTTTTTTTATCTCCTGATGCTTGACATCTTTTCTGGAATACAAAAACTTAATGTTAGGTTGAAGGTTGTTTGCCACTGATGACAAATTTTTATCAGATAATCTCGAACGGTGAGTTGTTTGGTAGCTTTCATTATGGAAAAGAACTACTCACAGAAATCAGTGCTTTTAAAAAAAAGCTATAGAATTCTGGCTGCAAATTTCCTCAATTCAACATACCGTTCGGTGTAAATAACTATAAACTTTTGCCACAGCCACTTTTAAATACTTCGATTTCAACAAAGAATGTCTGCTATTCTATCAGCTCTAGTTGCACATAATCAGCATCATTTTCAAAAGTTAATGAGAATGGAGATACAAACAACGAAAATTCTTACTCATATGAAACGAAGTCACTAAAACGGTTATTGAAAGGATCTACTAACGATTCCAGGTGTAAGACATATTTACCAAATGTTGCAGCCTATTTAATCTTTTTATTATCTTATTAATCTTCTCTGTTCCTGACACGTTGAGAAGTGAATAGGATTTAGTCTCCAGTCGTAATTACAGTCGTAATTTGCCTGAAAGCACTTCACACGCAGTTGTGACAATTTTGTCTTTTCTTTGAAGTTTCAAATTCAAATTTTACAGGTGACCAGTGAGATCAACCGCAAATTCCCAATCCCGAACCAATTCGTCAGTTTGAAAATGTTCAACAAGTTCACCTTTCATGTTAATAAACAATACAATTTCCTCACGCGGTGCAAAAATCTCTCCAATACCTAATTCCAGGAGATCCAGCAGACTTCCGTGTAGTAGAGAGCACAATCAAATTCCAATGTCCAATGTCATCCAGAAACATTGAAATTAGTTTGAATTTAAACAATGGGCACGAATAAAAGTGACATGAAACATGTCTTGTGACATGTTGGAACTGTAATTAATTTGCGCAGAACGTTTTGAATGATGCACTGAAAATAAGCAAATTAACATTAGCATCAGTCTTTCTTATTTTTGCAAGCAGCTTTGCATCAAAACCATTTCATTTCATAGTTGGTGCGCCATCCGTTGTTATACTAGCTAGCTTTACCAAAGGTAAATTATATGACAATATCAACTCCTGTTATTTCTCAAAAAATATCCTCGCTTGTTGTGGTGCTAAGCATAGAAAAAGGCTCAAGTAGCTCCGCATGTATCTCAAAACTCCTGTCACAGGCCCTTATGAATATAGCTAACTGTGCAACACCCGTTAGATCAGTGGACTACTAGCGAGCCGATGAAAATAATTCAAAATCAGCTATTTGTTCTTTAATTATTCATGCAATCTAACTGACATGTCATTTATTCTATCTTCCACTGTGTTCCTAGTTAACGTTATTTATTTGAATGCTTTCACCTGCTTTCTGGAAAAAATTACTCCGGCTTTAACGACACACTCCTTCATAAAATCACATTTACTAAATGATTTACTATGGCTTGCAATTAAGTTTGACAAAATGTAGCAGGCTTACACTGCAGACTCAATCTCGTTGTTCAGTTTAACAAATACTGTTTTTGAATTCAAGTAGTTTGTCATCTCTTATTTTCCAGCGTAATAGTTTAAGATTATTTTGATCATTTTTTAGGTGACCAAGCGGGCCGCATGCAAGGTGGTCGCGGGCCGCATGCGACCCCCAAACATCGTGTTTGACATGCCTGTTATAGTGTAAGTAAGTATTGAGTAAGATCTCGATAACAAAAATACAAAATGTGTACAGGAATAATTACATTTAGACCCAGACATCATCAGATTTAGAATCCTAGTTCTAAAAAATGACATAAAATGTATATATTGTATACAAAAGCAAAAAAAAAAAAATACTGATAGTTCAATGCTAAATAGATCTATCTAGAACTTGAATTCTATCTTTTAGAATATAAAATTTGAAGTAGTCATAGTACACTGGGCAGATGGAGATTGAAAGATCTAAATCTATGATATAAGAATCATACACAATAAAATATAGGTCTAGGTATCTAGATCATTAGTAGATCTAGATCTCTCTTAAAACTAAGACTAAGTCTTTCTGAGTTTCTCTTATCTCTCTACAACTATTCAACTAGATCTAGATCATTTTTATTTTCAATAATATTTAACGATGTCAAATTATAAATACTAAAAAACAATATATCTACCTGAATGAATATTTCAAGTAAACAATAGGAAGAAACTCCTTTATTGAAACTATTTTTTTTCTAAAGAAAACAAAATGGCGCGTTTTGTTTTACCAAGTCACTCTGTGTTGTAATACAGCTGAACTGCGCATATCGGATATTAACAGTGCATTGTTGGGCGACGAAAAAAAAAATGTCAACTGTGTAGCACACGCAAGTAACATGCGTCACGCATCACAAGCGTCACGTATGAGAGTTTTATGCGGCTCGCTTAACCAACAAATACTAGGTGTGCATAAAAATTATATATAGCGTAGCCAGGATTTTTTATTTCAGGGGGGAGATTTTTTTCTCCCCCCCCCCGACCCCCTCCCCTTGAAAATTAATTATACGAGGCCCGAGTCAATGCATATAGGGATATAGGGCATTGCTGTTTCCAATACCACTGGCACTCCGGACGCATGGACTAGAAATCATGGCCGAAGGCCAAGTAGTGCCGGCAGCCGCCGCCATTTTCCTATGTCGTACCACACTAACCGTGCATTTTCACCATTAATGAGATGGTCCCTTGAGGAACGTCAAATGGATTCGTGACAGGGTCGTGGGAGCTTTGAGCTTTCTGTCCACCCCGCACCATGAAGGGGTAGACTCTCGTCCGCCCGTGGGCACCCCCACGGGAGTTATGTTTGTTACTTTTTAGCCACTTCCTCTGGTAGCAGTTTCCACGCGGGCGCCACGTCGAGGCAAAGTAACGTTAAATAGTACATATTGAGTAGGACTACAGCTGTACACCTGCATTACTTTTGTTTTTTAGCGGCCCCCGAAAGGGGAAAAGACGCTATTAGTTTTGTGTGGCCTGTCTGTCCGTCTGTCTGTCTGTCTGTCCGTCCGTCCGTCCGTCCCGTTTAGTGCTCAGAAAGTAGAAGAGAAAATGAAAATCTGACATCATTCAAAGTTCTGATGCAACGGCTACTTTTTTTTTTCTAAAAGCTCAAAATCTAATTTTTAAAAATATTTTATGCAAGCAGTATTTAAAGAGAAAAAACCTAATTAGTATGCATTATAAATGAAACCTAATTTAAGACAATTAATAATCTAATACATTGCTTCAAATTTCACGTTTTAATTTGTTCCAACCTACGAGTATTTACTTTGTAAGTTATTAAATCATAAAAGAGGTGTGGCAGAGGCGGCCCCCGTTGAGAGATCAAAACACGGAAGATGTATATTTCTGTCGTTTATCTTTGATATAAATATTTTAAATGAACTCTTAGCAGCGACAAAGAGAGATCAAAGCGGATCTGACAGGGATCCGACTCCGACGGGGGCCGCCTCTGAGTTTGTGTATCACACAAACTCTCTTTGTAATCTTGTTTAATAATAGAATAAGTTTGGGAAAATTTTAAGAGAGCTGATATGAACCTAGAATTTTCAAAATGTCTTTGACTTCGCAATTGCGACAATTAAAGAGAAGAGGATGAAGAGTGTGACAAAGAAATATAAAGAAATGTTAACAACTTACGTTAGTTCATTGATGATTGTCGTAAATTATTACCAAGTCTATATCCACTGACTCCGTCTGTATGTGTTTGGTCAAAACATTTTTATCTTATTTCTCCCAGGTCCTAGTCTGAAATCAAGTTGAAACTTTGCACAATTATTCATTACTGATAACAATTACTGATTACAATTTATGAATCAAAAAAACAAAGTTAGTTAATCAGTTAGTTGTAATTAATTACTTTTGTTTTATATGTAAAGTAAAGAAAGTTAGGTAGTCCGAAAAAAACAAATCAAACTACTACTCAGCAAATTAAACCTACAAGTTTTATCCTATACTCTTAAGCGAGCAATTCTTGTATATATATTTATTTATTTATTTATAAATTTTATTTCGAAAACGGCTCTAACGATTTTCTTTAAAATTTCTAGGTATGTGCGTATTAGTGAGAAAAAAAATCTGAACTCATTGGCCACATCGGGAAAACTCGAGTTCGACCGTTATTTCGATATGAAAATGTCTCAATTTTATTTTGGTCAGAATAATTTATGAATGAAATGGAAAATTTATGAATGAAAGTTTTCCATGACGTAAACGGGAAAAACGCTGCGTACGTCACTAGGCTTACAATGCAAACAAGAACGAGTTTTAAAGTATTAATGGACCTAATTAAACATTTGCACACCATCTTATTGAAGATTGATTTATTATAGAACTATGGAAAGAAAGTAATGAAATTAAATGTACCGAAGTATGATTAGTTATTGCGGTTTAAGTGCTTAATAAATTGTTTACACTTTAATTGCGTAGAGCGGTGTAGGTTCCTCATTAATCTTTGGATTTGATGTCAAGCCTTATTAAAATTATAATTTTGCTGGTATAATTATGACCATGTGTTCATGGTCTAA
>JADKLZ010068743.1:0-10632 GCA_021533235.1 Biomphalaria straminea | reverse complement strand
AGCACTGACACAAAGACATTACAATCTATGGAGGCCTACGATTGTGCAAGCTATTGTGTCCTTACGCTGAAGTAACGACATGTCGATGTTCTATCCTAGCACTGACACAAAGACATTACAATCTATGGAGGCCTACGATTGTGCAAGCTATTGTGTCCTTACGCTGAAGTAACGACATGTCGATGTTCACGTCTACTTCAAAGTAAGAAACGACTATATTTCAATAGCATGTGTGGCCCCTCTATAAGTCATGGGGAACAATGAACCCCTTCGCACCTTGTTTGTTACGCCTCTGTACACAGCCATCCCATCTTCCATCCTAATTCTGGCACGTTTTCGCGTGAGTTGCGTGTAGCCAGCACATCGGGGAGAGAAATGTGGAGATCTAGAGCCCACTCTAATGAACGCAGATCGTCATTAACCAACAATTAACAACCGAAGTGGTGGCCACGTAGAAGACTGCACACAGGGTGCGCCTTCACTTAATCAGGATTAGTTTCCCCAATCCGACACATACACGCGAATCTAGCACTTATCAGACAATGAAGTAATACAAATATACGGGTTAAAAAAAAACGGCAGGTCTGACAAAGATATTTTTTTGAAATGTATGATCAAAAGTCAGTGAATCTTTGGCCCTTGCGAATCTCATAGCGTCAAATCAAGAACATTTATTGATTAGTAAATGTCTCAAACAGTGATAGCTGAGAAATGTACGAATTAGTTTTCTGTGTATTTCGTGAGGAAACAAGAGGAGGGTTCAAAATGAAAACTACAAACTGAAGATTTGGGCAATAATGTTTGAGAAACAGCGCCTAGATATAGTTTGAGAAACACAGCCGTCTAGGTCTAGTTTGAAAAACACACCCCGCTTAGGTCTAGGTTTAGAAACACAGCCGGCCTAGGTCTAAATTCTAGACCAATAGAACGTCCATTATGAGACCCAAGCAGATTTTATACACATCGACATCCTACATTGTATTTTACCCTCAACAATAAGATTTTGTTTTAAACTGATGGGCAGTTAGCCAATTGTGTCTACTATTACACAGTCTGATGTAACCCAGTCACGTGATCTGATGTCAGAAGTTCACTGTAGAAAGAAAGTCATAAAGTGTACATATGTCTACATTAACACACACATTACACGGGCACGCATAGTCGTGTCAGTATCAAGTAACAAACATAATGTACACAAGGTAATTCCCAAAATGAACGCCAAGAAGACAAAACAAAACTACAAACAATTCAATATTAATAGTTTCTATTAAAGGCAAAAATTACATTAAGAACTGGGGGGAAATGGAGGGGGCTGATGCTTTGATACAAATGAACACATCTACTAATACAAAGCTTTAAAGAAGAAACTTTTTTTTTTACACCAAGCAATTTGATTCATTTCAATCAGCTAAGAAAAGTATTCCATTAGTTCTCACTAGATCATACCGCGATGGTACCTTTAATGTACTAAGTAATAAGGCAATCGCGAGCATGAATTGAAAACAGGAGCGTTCAAAATCAACTCCGACCCAATACTGTTAGAACTGCAAAAATCTTTCCGCTAGTTCACGAATCATTGGTTTATTTCTACGAATAGATTTTTTTTTTTTGTTTTGTTTTTTTTTTTTCGTTTGTTTTTAATGTGAAAGAAAACCGAAGTTCATCTCATTTTATTTTGAATACCAAAAAACTTGAATGTAATATAATCAGCGATAGAGGGGCGTGGTGGCTGAGTGGCGCGGCAGATTTCCAGCTCTCACCTCATCGTGGTTGTCGCGTGAACACCTCATGTGGAGGTGGCCAAGAAGAACTGGTTTTTGATTACAGGTTTTTATGGCCAGGTAATCAATGTAAAATTCGAATAGTCACTTGTCTCCGCCCCCCACCGCGTGGGGGAGCATGGCTAACCTAGTAACCACTGTATTTGGCTCACAAGGCTATTTACGGGGGCGAAAAGACCGGAGTCTGCGTGCTACGATATGGCGCGCCGTTGACGTTGGGAGGCCCCGGTACCAGTGTTTCCGGAAACACAGCATTGCACGAAGCCGTCGAAGCCGATGGCATTGGGAACGAGCGTTGAAAAAAGCGGTCTCCAAAATTTCCCCTCTCCGAGGGCAAGCTAGCAGTGCCGACAATGGGTTCAGCGGTCTTGGACACCCGTCCAGGACATTCAGCTATTGTTCCAACGATTGGGACAGCCTATATGTCATACGTGCAAACCACCAGTCCGCCCCCCCTGGGGCATTTTCTTCATCATGCAAAAGTCCAAATCAAAATCGAAAGCGGGTATGAGCAGTACCCAAACAGGCTCCGGCCTACGAACGTCTACGATGGGTTTGTGGTCGCTAAATCAGCTACCATCGGAAAACCTATCAAAACAGGAGAGAGCGTTTCTCTCTCATTTGCAGCGCGAAATCGAAGGGCGTGAGTCAGGTGGCCAGCGCCCCCCGGGACCGACCCCCGGGCCTAGTCCATTATCTCAGAGTGCCGCGACGGCCTCATGCACATACGGGGGAGTTGTGCCCCCCACGGTGACCGGCAGTACGTTAGGGTGTGAGTCAGGTGGCCAGCACCCCCCAGGCGCGACGCCTGGGCTCAGTCCATTATCACAGAGCGCCACGTTGGCCTCAAGCACATACAGGGGAGTTGTGACCTCTACGCCAGGGTGTGAGTCAAGTGGCCAGCACCCCCCAGGCGCGACGCCTGGGCCTAGTCCATTATCGCAGAGCGCCACGGTGGCCTCAAACACAAACGGGGGAGTTGTGCCCCCCACGAATACCCGAAAGGTGAGTACAGCACCAGGAGGCAAGGAAAGGGGGAGTGGTGCACCCCCACCCGGTTCCGACCGAAGCAAACAGCTTCGAGTTGTCCATCTTAATCTGAATCGACAGTTCTCGTTGAAACGGATCGAGGTCTATACTATAGCAGAGCAATTTGGGGTAGATGTCTTCTTATGCCAAGAAACTCTACGCTCGGACGAAGGCCCTCCGCTACTCCACGGCTTTACGGCCTACCGGTGTTCCTGCTCGCGGTGCCAGGTGTTAGTTACGTTCGTACGAAATACGCTTACGGCCCGAGTTGTGGAATCCAGCGCCCCTGCAGTGCCCGGTGGGACGGATACTTTGACGGTGGAGGTTTATAAACATGGTCAGCGATTCACATGCGTAAACCTGTATAATCCGCCGAAGTCTGAGTTGCAATTCAAACTGCGTGAGAATTTTGGTACGAAGATGATCGTCGCAGGAGATTTTAACGCTAAGTCCCCAGTGTGGGGATGTCA
The DNA here is from genome assembly GCA_021533235.1 of Biomphalaria straminea. Classification (NCBI taxonomy): domain Eukaryota; kingdom Metazoa; phylum Mollusca; class Gastropoda; family Planorbidae; genus Biomphalaria; species Biomphalaria straminea. The sequence continues at coordinate 7,352 of JADKLZ010068743.1, read as the reverse complement.
GGAGACAGACGTCAGAGGGCGACGGCTGCTCGAGATATGTGACGAAACAAATCTGGTAGTTTTGCAGGATAAAGACTGCCCCCCGACCTTTTTGCACACCGGGCATGGGGGTTTGTCGCGTCCAGATTTGTCCCTGGTGTCAACTGATTTAAAGTCACAGTCAAGAGTGGACGTTCTCAATGATGTCGGTAGCGATCACCTGCCGGTCTTGGTTACTATCGAACTCGGAAAGCTCAACGTGCGTGCCCCATACACAGAACCAAAATGGGTGTACAATCGTGCTAATTGGAGTCTGTACAGGACTGCATCGGATGTAGCTCTTAACGGACTGGACACTCAGGCTGAATGCATTAACCGGCTATACGGACTCTTTGTGAAGGCCATCATTGGAGCGGCCAAAAAGGCTATCCCGAGGTCTTACGGGGGGCGCAAGTTCAGACCCTTTTGGTCTCCCGCTTTGGCACGCCTAATCCGACTGAGGCGGGCTGCACGTAGGCAGCACAGTCGTCGAAAAACCGATGAAACCAGGAGAGCTTACAACAAGCTAACGGCGGAGGTAAAGGAAGCCATAGCGGAGGGTACGAGACAAAAATGGGAAAAAACATGTGCCAACCTGGACCTTGCGGATGGGCGTAAGGCATGGAAACTTCTCAATAACCTGTCGAGGGCGAAAGAACCAAAAGCAGCTGCGCCCCTGCAAACGGCTCAAGGCTTGGTGGTCACTGACTGTGAAAGGTCGGACGCTCTGAACCATGCTTTTGCGGCTATATCTAAGACGGGTGAGAGGAGCAAAATGTCGAAAGCCTTGGAGGCCACCATGAAGGCTAAAGCAAAACGCAGTTATGTCTACGGCGAGGAGGAGACGAACACGTTCATTAACTCGTTCACCCACGGAGAGCTAGAAAGTGCACTTCGGAAGTGCAAGTTACGAAAAGCGGCGGGGCCAGATGGGATCAGCAACGAAATGTTGAAACATCTCGGCCCCATAGGGAAAAGGAAATTGTTGGAATTGATCAATCGTACGTGGACTCAAGGGGATTTCCCCAAGGCTTGGCGAGTGGCAACGATCGTTCCCCTGCTCAAAAAGGGGAAGGTCCCAGATCGTGCGGAAAGCTACCGGCCCGTTTCGTTAACGTCTAACGTCGGGAAGGCGGCCGAACGCATGGTCAACAGGAGGCTCACATGGTTCCTAGAAACGAAAGGTCTCATTGCTCCTGAACAGGGCGGGTTCAGGAGGCACCGAAATGCGATCGATCAAGTGACGTTATTTATGCAGAAGGTGGCGGACGGCTTCCAGTGGGGTAACACAAATAGACCTGGTCAGTCTACGCTAGCGGTTTTTATCGATCTCAAACAAGCGTACGACAGAGTATGGAGGCCCGGTTTGTTGTTGAAATTGATGAACCTTGGTGTCGGTTCAAACATGTTTAGGTGGATCCAAAGTTTCCTCACGGATCGAACGGTTCAAACACGTGTTGGTAAGCACATGTCGAAGAAACTTCCACTTGAACAGGGGGTGCCGCAGGGATCGGCACTCAGCTGCACGCTTTTCCTAGTCTATATCAACGACTTGCCGGCCCTTCTGCCTTGTCAGAAACTTCTGTTTGCGGATGATATTGTGTTATGGGAGTCGGGCAGAGATCGCCAGCAGCTCATTGGCAATCTGCAGCAGGCATTAACAACTTTATCCTGCTACGCCAGAATGTGGAGCCTCGAGGTAAATCACTCGAAGTCGGTTTACTCTTGGTTTACGCTGGGACGTGATATATTGAAGGAGCCTGTTGAGTTACGGATGGATGGCAAGATTCTGGAATGGGACAAAAAGCCCAAGTACCTAGGGGTCATTCTCGATCAGAAACTGACTATGTGCGATCATATACAACAAGTAAAAGAGACAGCCTCCGAGAGGCTGAATCTAGTGAAGAAACTAGCTGGAACGAAGTGGGGCGCAAGAGCTGACGTGTTGAGAGGACTGTACATGGGTGCAGTTCGCTCTCACATGGACTACAGTCTTCCTGTTCAGGTCTGGGCTTCGCAAACGACGCTTGCAAGTTTGGACTCTGTTCAGAACCAAGCCATAAGACTAATCTGTGGAACGTTTAGGACAACGCCAATTGCTGCTGGTGAAATCATGACAAACATCCCACCGTTGAAACTGCGCAGAGAGCGAGCCGTTGTACTAGCTCACGAGAGATATGCACGGCTGGAAGAGGGATGCCCACTCAGGAGTCTGGTCGACAACTGGGAGGGTAAGAGGCGACTCAAAAACCGACCCTGTTTCATGCATGTGGCGCGGGGACTGGTCAGAGAGGCGAATCTGCCGGTGGAGCGGGCTGCTCTATCCCCGTCCGGTGCCTTCTTTCCGATGGAGGCTCTCGGCACGATCACGATTCGGAAGAGTCTGATAGACACTACAGTAACCAAACAGGACAACCCAACACGGCTACTACAAGCAGCCAGGGAGACTATAGCATCATATCCTGCCGGAGTGACCACTATCTACACAGACGGCTCTGTGCGGATGCTCGAGGGAACTATGAAAGCGGGGTACGGTGCTGTAGTTCGACTCGCTGGCAATCCCGAAAGATACGAGCTCATGGGCCCTTGTCCAGGGAGAAGCAGCCTCGAGGCTGAACTGGAGGGGATATTCCAGGCACTAGTCTGGGTGGAACGGAAGGTGCGAGAGGGAACTGCGTTACCGAGTGATGTAGTTCTCTTCACGGACTCGGTGTCCGCTCTTGAGGTCCAAGAGAGGCTTGACGACGGTGTCAGAAGGGTTTGGGACGTACTCACGGTCGGAGAGCGTCTCCAACGATTCGGTGTGAATGTCACTCTGCAATGGGTGCCCGCCCATTGCGGGTTGGTCTGCCACGAGCTGGCGGACCACCTCGCGAAAACCGCGGTTGTGAACGAGCAGGAGGATGATGAATCGTGCACTTATGTTAGTGCGCGGGCCCTCGCCGACAAGAAATTGTTGGCAAGTTGGTATCATAGCTGGGACTCTTCGGATAAGGGACGTGAGCTTCATAGAGCAATGAATAGACCAGACAGAAAGGATGCATGGTGGCGGTTGGGTCGAGCAGAGCAAGCGATTCTTGCTCAGTTCCGCACAGGGCACTGTCCGATCGGCGCGTATTTCGGACGGTGGAGGGAGAACTACGATACGAGGTGCCGCCATTGCATGGAGGATGATGAGACCGTAGACCACATTCTGCACGAATGCCGGGTCTTGCATGAAGGACGATTTGGACAAAGTGATGGAGAAAATACTGGTGCGCGTAAGGCATTAGGGTTGTCCTTGTACGGGGATAAGGCAACCTTAAGATTCACTGCTCGCTTCCTCTCACGTGCTCTAAGGGAGTAGCTCTCAGCATGTTTATTACCAATGGGGTTTCTGACTCGGAGTGGCTGATCAAGCCAATTCTGGATCTGCATAGTTAACGACTATATATATATACGCACATTAAGAAATAGATCTATAATGAGCTATACACATTAAATGATAGATTTACCTCGTATTCTATGTAAGCCTATATCCGCTTAACGAACTAAACAAAAAGTAGATTGAAATACTAGATTTCATTCAGACAACCAAGTCATGAACAGTACAGAGATCTATTTATCTAAATCCAGATACGCATGTGTTCAATTGATGAATGGACTTATTTTTTTTTTTAATTCAGTACTGAAGAGATTACATTGCCAATAAAACATAAGCACATAAGACACTGGCGTATGTTTACGGTTTCTACAACCGTTCACGTTAAAATTGTTTATAATCTATCCGAACTTGACCGTCACTGGGTTGTCCATTGTCCTTTGTTGCAGACGACGTTATTGGGATCCTTTCGGAAGGATCTGCCAATATTTCCTAAGGAAGCCCAAAGGTTCCAAGAAAAATATAAATGTTTATTCAATACTTCCCTTGCCACTTTAGAGTCCGCATACAACCCACAAGAGCTTACATCTCACTCGAAATGGCATGATCTTCGGAGTTTTGAAGGTCAAGGTCTTTGTTTACTAGTCTAAAAAAGTCCAATAGTTCTGGGGCACCATACAAACACAGAAATTTGTATAGATGGGGTGTTGCCATTCTGATAGTGGGTGTGGGGTGGGGGCTTGTCTAAACAGGCTTTGTTATCTTGTAGTCGCAGATATAGGAGCAACAGCGAGTGGTCAAAAAATATATCAGTCTTTCATGTTCATTACAAAGTCGAACATCCAAAACTATATATATAGTCAATATGATCTCCTCGGATCGTTCACCAGCTGACGGATCAGCATGAAGTCACATTGATCTGGTGTTTTATGTCCAACACTTAAAGCTGGGCTAATCAACAATGTTCCTGGACATTACGCTGCGAATTCCACAAGTGGACAGACCAGTAAGATTTCTTTGATGTTAACTTGTGAACCCAAGGCTGAGGCCCAGCATCACTACAGTATGCTCATAAGGAGTTTAGACTAGTGTAGAGGACCACATATAATATATAATTTGTTATGCATTACAGTTTTTTTTTTTTATTATTTTTTTTAAACGAAACCTCAGCATTAATGCTATATCATTGTTTTAGCTTTATCATCATAGGAATCCTTGGGCCCTAGAAGGGGCGGACTGGGTGTCAAAATCGGCCCGGGCATTTCTACACAATCAGGCCCATAAATTGCTTATTATATTATGGGCATCCAATGCAAGGCCTAATTGTCTTAGAAATCATTCTGTTTAGTTTGAGCATCGCTAACGGTACACATGCATACAGAAAGATCTATAGTTTTGATAGGAAGCTTATATACTAGCGGATCCAGAACTTAGTGGGGGGGGGCGGCCCGATTTTTTTCCAAACCCTAACCCTAACGCCCAGTAAACCCTAACCCTATGCATAAACGTGCGTACAGCATATATATTTTTTAAACACGACACGTAGAGGGCCGTTTTATAAGAGAACAAAACCTTTAATAATTATACATAGTGGCATCAATGTGGCCCTTCGGTGGCCCTAAAGGCTCATTTGGGTACCGGCCCACCGGGCATTTGCCCGAACGCCCCTGGGCCCTAGGCCTCTTTTCTTTTGCCTCTTTTATGGGTATTTCTTTCACCTCTTTTTTGGGGCCAAAGACTCTTTTTTGGGCTTCTCTCTTTTTTTTTAAATTTATTTAAAAGAATAACACATAACATATTATTTTATGTTAATAACAATAATACAAAATATTTTAAAGAAATGCAAATGTTTATGAAGGGAAAAGTTCCAGGATTTCCAGCTTGGTCTTGATATAGACTACAACATAGGTCCAGAAAAAGATAACAGGAAATTTTTTTTTTTTTTTTTTTTAAGAAACCTCAGCTTTTCAGCTTTGGACATCAGTTGTCGAGCTGTTTACATCCTAGGGAATCCTTGGGCTTTTGCCTCTTTTCTTTGCCTCTTTTTTGGGCTCTGCCTCTTTTTCGGGCTATTGGCCTCTTTTTTGGGCTTTCATCATTTTTTTTTTTTTTTTTTTTTTGTAAACAAAATTTTATTTCAATAAGTTAGCCTACATTATTTGATACTGATAATAATAATATAGATACATATTTTAAAAAAAAATGGAAAAACGATATTACAAATATATACGAGTGATAACCAAATAAAGGACAAGAAACAATTTAAAGATCTAAACTCCAGTAATTTCTATGTGTTTATAGATTATACTGCTTTGATTTTTTACTAATGGAAATATAGATGAGAGTGTATAGAAGATATTGAGCAAAGGGAGGAATATTACAAACATATATTCTAATACTTTTGGTACGTTTGTGGATTATCTTGCAGCAAGCGTTCTTACGGAAAAAAAAAACAAAACAAGATTGATGTCATTAAAAATTTTGGACTCTCCCTTTCTTGACAATTTTTGATTGTCTCCTTTGAGACCAGGGACACTACTTCCTTATCACAAAAGGGACAATCCCGTCTGTTAGATTCAGAATTTGGGGAGTTCTGCTTCCAACAATTTCTCTTGATTGACTTTAAGTCACAGGGGTCTGTTAGAGTCGTACTCAGATTTTTTTTTTCTCTTTTTTTTTTTTAGTTAAAAATAAAAAGGGTTTATTGAAGAAAAATATCAAATTTACATTTCTAAAAGTCAAGAAAAAAAAATTAATTTCACTTTGAGAAAACATTACTTGGTCATCTGGAAAACAATAAGCTGATTAATTAACAAACTAAAAAGTTTGAAGACATCATATGAACATGGACTATTGGATTGATGAAACAATATTTGTAGAAACTAACACTATATGTTGATATCAACAATCTAACAATATACAGACCTTGTATCTAACATAAATTGTAGTCTTTTTAAATATAGAGACATGGATAAAAGAAAATGAAAGAAGTTGTAGGAAGGAGGGATTTTCACAGAGAACACACTGATATAAAAATGGTACACATATATACACATAAATTCATGAATTCCTTCAAATGAAATCTAACCTTGGATCATGAAATGCAGATTTAATATAATTAAAATGTAGGATGAAAAAGAAAAACAAATGGAGAAGGGATAGAGAAATGTGTTGGGGGGGGGGGGGCGTTGTCCCGTTTTATTGATGGATTTAAGAATGTTCAGACAAAGTAAAAATAGATCAACTTTTTCAACCGTAGTTAACAGAATCATTTTATTTTCCTACCATTAATTAATGCTTTTTCATTTAAGTCTTCATTAGAAGAGTTGGAGGTGTCAATAAACCTTCAGACCACGGCCTCTTATCTTATATAATACAGACTTTACTTTAATTTATTTCAGGATCATGAAAATTGAAGTCATTGGTTAATATGCATGACTGAATGCATGACGCGTAGGACGTAATCATCTTCTTTTTTTAAGTAACGTCTGTATTGTATAAGGATAAGATAAGATAATGTGAACTTATTAACATATAGCCTACTTTTAATTGTAGAGTAGTGCCGTTGTTGTTTTTTACTTGTTTTAGAAATTATGCAGATCTTGATATTTACTACACGTCAATAAAAGTTCAGGTCTAAAAGTAGAGATCTAGTTATTTTATTTGTTTAACGTTTCAGAATATTTCAATATATTGCACAGAATAGTAGAAACAAATAATTAGATAAATAAAGTTTTTTTTTTTTTTTAATCTGCCCTTCGCTAAAGTTGAAAGGTCATGTCTAGATAAAGAAAAAAAGATGAGTTTTCTTCCGGTAAAAAATAAACAGTCTACCATAGACATATATATATATAGACTGGCCGATGAAGAACAAATTATTATTGGAAAAATGTGGGCAAGCATAGATTTAGTTATATATATTTTCCTGTCTTTCAATATGAAATTGTTGATATGGTGCGCATAGGTGCATGCG
>JADKLZ010068736.1:828-11291 GCA_021533235.1 Biomphalaria straminea | reverse complement strand
AGATTCTTGATACAACTTTCTGAAATGAGACAGTGTCGAGTCGCTTTTAGAAGCTGCAGTAAATATACAGTTCTTCCACACGATTCCGTTTGGTTTGACAATGGTGAAGCTTTCTCTTCTCCTGAATCATTGCCATTCACAGTAGAGATACATTTAGAGTGAGTAATAGCATCGTTGTCATTTGCATCGGTCAAAACGTTGTTTGATGTAAAACTTTTATCGATTCCTTGATCTTTTGCAGTTGTCATGTTTCCATAACTGACCCAATCATAGACTGAATACAAGACTTCATCTTCAGAAGATACAATAAGTTGGTCACTTTCAATAAGTTTAAACAATTCTTCAACATCTAATTGTAAGAATGCTTCATGTCCTCTTATTGTCATGAAATTCTCAAGTAAGTATTTATCTATTTCTTGAGAAACCTTTTTAGACTGAAGGAATTCTGCATGTTTTGTGTATGTCTTCAAAGTGTCTGGAGATATGTTTTCTATAATAAAATCTTCACAGTGTTTTATCAAGAAATGAATTTGAAGTTGATGAACTGCAGACCAGACTTCCAAGACATTGTCTTCAGTTAACAACTCACATCCGGTGTATAAAGTTTTGAGAATCAATTGAAAAATGTTCAGGGTAATGTTCTGTAAGTTTACTTTCATTTCTAGTTTCTCTTTCATATTAGATCTAAACAAACTTCCGAAAAACTCCGAACAAGAGGCAAGCAAGAATGAATGGCATCGTATGCATTCCCCGTCGATGTTGACTTGAAAGTCTCCCTGCTCGTGATCTATCCAAAAACGTTCAAACGCATGAACAATGCCCCGGGAAATTTTCCTATGAGGCAAATCTTTGGTGTTACTCATAGTGATCTGAGATGAAAGAAATAAAACATCAAGAAATAAGGTTTAAAAAAAAAGTTTTTATTCAGTGTAATATATTCGGCGTTGTTTCATTGACCGATTACATAATTAATCTGCGAAACTAGAAAAAAAATTCTAGCTTTCTCAATACGCTATGATCCTGTATTTTGTCTGGACCAGTTCTGAAAGAGTGGAGGAAGAATTTGAATAGCTTTGTTAGGGGTGTACCGGATAGTCGCTCCGACTACGGCTTCTGACGAATATTCGGCACTTTTTCACTATTCGGCAATATTCGGCTCCGGATAGTAAACCGGATAGTAAAAACTACAGCGTAGTACCTATATTTCTAATAATATTGTTAGGCACCTCCGCGCTAGGTCTTTTCAAATGCACCAAACGGAGGTAAAACTTAAATATCGAAACAACACAGGCGAAAGGCAAACCATATAAAGGTAGTCGACGCTGATAAACGATGTCCAACAATAAGCTTAAATTAAATCTCCATATTAATAAAAATATACCAGTATTCATAAAGTGGACACGATTCGATAATGTCAGTTCTGAAATACATCTTAGCGGCTCCCGTAAGGGGAAAAAGCCGCTATTAGGTTTGTGCAAAATGTCCGTCTGTCCGTCTGTCACACTCAGGGCGCCAAAACTAGAAAAGATACGAAAAATATTTTTTCACCATTAAATGCGGCTTGAAAAGTTTAGGTGCAACGGCTATTTTTAGTTTTCTAAAAGCAAACCGTTTAATTTATAAATTAATTATGCAAGCGATTTTTTAATAACAAAACACCAATTCTGAAACAATTACGTAAATCTAATGGAGGAAATGTTACTATCAGAAATGCTCTCGACCTGTAGATATCACGCACATTTTTTAAATGAATGTCTGTCTGTCCGTCTGTCCGTCTGTCAGACTCAGAGCGCCAAAACTAGAAGAGATACGATAAATATTATTTCACCATTAAATGCGGCTTGAAAAGTTTAGGTGCAACTGCTACTTTTAGTTTTTCTAAAAGCAAACCGTTTAATTTATAAAATTAATTATGCAAGCGATTTTTTAATAACAAAACACCAATTCTGAAACAATTACGTAAATCTAATGGAGGAAATGTTACTATCAGAAATGCTCTCGGCCAACGGATATCACGCACATTTTTTTAAATGAATGTCTGTCTGTCCGTCTGTCCGTCTGTCACACTCAGGGCACAAAAACTAGAAGAGATACGAAAAATATTATTTCACCATTAAATGCGGCTTGAAAAGTTTAGGTGCAAGGGCTACTTTTAGTTTTTTTAAAAGCAAACCGTTTAATTTATAAAATTAATTATGCAAGCGATTTTTTAATTTACAAAACACCAATTCTAAAACAATTACGTAAATGTAAGGGAGGAAATGTTACTATAAAAAATACTCCCCCCATGAGGATATCACGCACATTTTTTTTAAATGAACTTTTAGCAGCGACTTTCGTGTACTAGCGTAAAGCCCGGCAATGACATAATTCTAAACTAATTTCTTAAATTTTTAAAAAAATCAGATTTAAAAAAAAATTGTTTAGTACACCCATTAGAATGAAAGAAGCATATTTTTTTGCGTTTTGTCTGTTGGTTGGTCTGTCCGTCACGGTTAGATAAAAAAAAACATTAAAGGCTTTTGAAAATATGATTTAACCTTTACTGTTCTTTCAGAAATATTGCGATAGTTTAAGGATGGGAGCATACAGGAATTGAGCCAGGAACCAACGATAACTCCGAACTAAAGTCTAGTGCGCAAACATCAAGATAAGGCAGGTTTATACCCTGCTCGCCATCCTCCGTCAGCCAGCGAGAAGTTACTTATTTTCAACTTAGAAGGAACATCCGAAACATCTTGCGAATAGGCGGATCTGACGGATCCGACTCTGACGGGGGCCGCCTCTGAGTTTGTGTATCACACAAACTCTCTTTGTAATCTTGTTTTTCAAATGAAATCATTTGTTTTTAAAACAATAAACTATGACTATGCACTAAATATTTTTTTAGTACAATGACAAGGCATGTTAATCTAAATAGAAATATAACTTTACATTGTAAATTCGCATTACATACGTAGCAGCGATGTCTAGCACATTTTTAATTGCTTGTCTCGACCTTTGAATGATCTAGTAAACATGTAATATTCTTTAACTACGTCATGCTGATAATCAGTCTAGATGTGCGGGTATATCTGCAGATGTAGAGATGAGCAACCCCCACATCATTTTGTTTGTTTAGTCCATAACATTGAGTTCACAGATAGGCAGCTGACCACATTAAGCCAGATGTCAACGTATTGAGTTGACACTGTCTAGAGGTCACATCTTATGGGGGGGACTAAGTTTGTTTACTTGGAGAAAAAAAATATTAGGGGGCGGGACTACAAGCCATTGCTCTATAAGGCTAATCTGGTTTGGTGTGACGAAATACGTCCCCTCAAATACAGAACTGACCATTGAAGTGTATACCACCCTCCCCACTCATTAACACCGCACAGTCCCCACTACACCAGATTTACCTGTGTTGGACTAACCCCCCCCCCTTGACCAGTAGCCGTCTTATCACTGATCCAGTTCCAACCATCCGCTACTGACCACACACACACACACGCGCCAACATTCCATTCTAATCATTCGTGACGCAACAACGGCCTTGGGCGAGCAACTGCATAAGACCCCCCCCTCTTACGTCAAACCGGCCTTCCATGCGTTTCAAGCCACGCGCCAAACACGAGATACAGACTTGCGCCTGCGTCCATTCAAATTCCTTGTGCCCGCTCACGGCACCGGACAAAGGTCAAATCATGCAACCGCAACGTGGTTCCTTCCACCTCCCCTTCCTTTACTTACTCACCAGTCATGTGAGTGTACTCCTAAGAAATCTATTGGTTCAATTCAAACGATTGAACAATCCAATTGAAAACTTAATGACCATTGGTTTAGCCACTACTCAACGCGTGGCCCTCGACCCTATAAAAGCCAGAGACAAGAGCCGCACGACAATGCCTCTCTGCCTCACACTTATCGAGAAGTCATAATACTCTCGACTAAATTAAACTCATTTAGGAAACGTGCCAGAATCATAGGGTGAGTCTAAATAGCTTTATTATTAAAACTTAGTGTGTCTTCGCCTGTGACATTTTGTCCATGCATCATAACTATGTTAGCACTTGTTTATTTCTAAATATTACTTGTGTAAACTCCTGTAAATATGATTTTCTTTTATTGGCTTCTCAACATGTATGCGTGAATTTCTATGAGTACTTCTCTTTTATCGATTGATGTTAACTATACTTTGATACTTTGGACTATACATCCATCCTCCATTTTGTCTACTTACTTATTTGATACTTTACTTACTTAGACTTAGGTCCTAATTACTTATTCATGTTTATATTTATCTGGACTTTACACGTCTAGATGATTTAATTGCTTCCATGTCTACGTATGCGCGCGCATCTATGCACATAATCACGTTTATATTCTATGTACCCACTGAACTGTTAACATATGCCCTTATGCCAGAGTAGCAGTCTCGCGCGCCTACAGTGAATCGTTTCACACATGCCCCCCCCCCTTTCCTCCACAGCAGTTCTAGTTACCCACAGGCTCATGAGGTCACAGCAGGGGCCGCAACCCCGTAAAATGTTTCCCCTGTTTCCTCCCTCAGTTATGTCCCCACCTAGGAGAAGGAAAACTCTGAATTCAAACCTCTGCTGCCTTGCAGTTATACCCAATCAAGGGAAAGGCTTCAGGAGTCAACCCTGAGGAAAAATCAGGAGCTGGCGACCCTAAGGCAGTTTGCAGCACCCAGTGCTACACTCTGGCAGAACCTGCGACGCTGCTGACCCCAAACTGTATCAGCACTGCCGTTCCTTTGGATACATCAGCTGCGTGGAGAGGGGGGAACTGATGTGTGGGCGACTGACGGTGGCCATAGATAGATATGTCCCCACCTGTATACTTATATTTGCATACTGAATTACTATTATTGTCATATTGCTTACTTCCTCAGTTATGCCCCGCTTATACACTTGTATTGCACCTTGTATTACTATTATTATATTTGCATAACAAATGTTATTAGACTTAGCAAGATGTCATTGTCATGTATCTTAGCCAGTCTGAGGGAGACGCTCCTATCAAGGAGGCGCCTCTCGCCAATCAGCCTGTATGGTTTAGTAATTTAGGCTCCTCTCGCATCTCTTCTCACAGCCTCCTATACCAGGGTTGGCGTGTTTTGCTGTCTGACGATACAACTCAGCAACTACCTACACATCCCAGTCGAGGGTGAACCATCCATCACCCTAGACCAGAACAGAAGGCATTCCAGGCTGAAGCACCAATCCAGTCTGCAACTATCAGAGGGACAAGTCCACCGCGTGGCATCCTCCTCTTCATCACCTCAGCACCTGCCCACCTGCAGGACGTCAACTGACTGACAGTCAGCATACCTGAGACTCAACTCATCCCGAGTTCAAATACAATACAGATAAGTGAGAACAGCCGAGCTAGCAAACCATACTCGAGTTTCACTGAGCAAACTTCCCAATGATGATATTATCCTAAGACTCATCATAAACTTTAGACTATTTTGTACATCCCCTCCTTTTCACTCATTATTTGTATTTCTATGTTTTTACTCCATATTAAATATTTGTTCCATTGTTAACACGCCCTGGTTCTTGCTTGTGCCTGTCAACGTGCCTATAATTATCATAGCAACAATATAATATTTACCACGTTGTGGTTCTAAGACTTAACCCCTAGCAGACGCAGGCCATATCCCCATCGGAAAGTGTAAACAATCCGATTGGCGGACTCATTCCACCACATTTGGGTTTGTTTATTATGCGATAGGTTGTCAATCAAAGGGTCTGGACCACAAGCCACGCCCATTGGTCGGGTAATAAGTTTACTTTGAATTAAGTCTCAATTAGGAGGCTGGACTACAAGCCAAACAGAAACTGACCAGCGGTATCTTTTTAGGGAGGGCTCAAGAGACTCAACACCCCTAACTTCTTATTTGTTTAATCCATGACAATGTATTGATAGACATTGACCATTCTTAAGCCAGAATGGACTAACGGTAGGTAGGGTGTGGATGAATGTTTTTTTTCCTTTTTTTAGTTGGTTTTCCTAATGTTCTTTGATCTATTTAACAGGAAATCTAAACATTAATAATGGGCCTACAGATTACAATCAAATCTACGCATCGCAACATTTAAGGTTCATGCTATATGTAGGTATAATGAATGTCCCTGCTGTTAATATAATATCGTTTGCCGCAAATTGATTATTAAATATATGAAATATGACATGCTACGCTTCATATTCCATTATTAACTAACAGCTATCAGTATTAAATTCTTGAAGCCAGAACCAGAAGAAGTCTTTGGACTTAAAAATACAAGTCTGATCACCATTTGTTGGTCAAAGTTCTTGAACACATACAGGTACATCCAACCACCATACAAGCCAGATGAGAGATTTACATTAGTAACTATATACTAACATAAACTATATATATATATACTAACATATTTACAGTGACCCTCCAACACACAGCCTTTATGGTTGGTGGCCTCGCACAATACACACAGACACGCTTATGCTTCTCATGCTACAGAGATTAATTTCTGTTTATAAAAACTGTTAATCTTTACTAAATCAATCAGTAACAGAGTTTAAAACAATAAGGTATATAAAAGGGAAAAAAAATAATACCAACAAATATAGGTATGTTATTTGAAATGTTCAATAATACAAGTTATTTACAAGACACTTGGGTATCCGGCTCCGGCCGAATATCAAATTTTATTATTCAGTCATATCCGTCTCCGACCGGATATCATAAAGTACACACCTCTAATCTTAGTGAATGTTTACGTGATCGTTTTTTAAATTCATTACAAAATTTCACAAAGTGTTTTAGAGTCCTCTATAGGACTAAATTAATGTATACCATCACATCTTTCAAGTACGATTTCTTTCCCTCGTTCAAGATATCAATATACCAAACAAAATGATTAATTACCGATAGTTAATTCATGTTTTTATTAATTCATGTGTTGTCAGGTAAAAGAAATAGTTTTACGAAATTTCAGCTTGATCCAAGATTGGGTATGAGAATAGGCTGGCCTTAAATGAAATAAAATAACGAAAAAAAAAGAGTCCGAAAATATGCAAGGAATAAAACACCTTCCTACATCTATATCTACATTGACATTTATGACATTCATATAGCGCTGAATGCCAGATACTAAGACCTTCAAAGAGCGGGTTTGAAAAGCATCCACACAATCCTGATGCAGTCGCAGCTGCGATGGGCAGGACACGTGTGCAGGATAGAGGACCACCGCATCCCAAAACGTCTCATGTATGGCCAATTAAGAGAAGGCAAGCGCTCGCAAGGTGGTCAAAAAAAGCGCTACAAAGACACCCTCAACGCTTCTCTAAAGGAGTTCAACATTGACCCAGGCACCTGGGAGACAGAGGCACATGACAGAGTATCATGGCGCCGCGCTGTGAGATCTGGCGCACAGGTTGCTGAGGAACAAAGAACAACGCTGGCGAAAGAAAAACGCCAGAGAAGGAAAGCAAGACAAACGACACTAGCTCCAGCTGAAATTACCTGCCCAGAGTGCGGCCGAGCATTCCGGGCTCGCATAGGTCTCACCAGCCACATGAGGAGGCACAAAACCCCAGTGCAAAGCCCTCAGCCCACTGGATGACAAAGTGGTCATCATCGAACCACGATGGACGAACTATATATAGCGCTGTACGTGTTTCACGGACAATTGATGATCACCAGACTAGAAATAACGTTTCGACATTTCGCCAAAAGGAAGGAACAATGGATCTTCTAACTAGTAGATGTAAACATCGCGAATAAACATTGAATCATAGTAGAAACTTAGAGCTAGGCTAGCACACATAGGACAGACACAGACGGTCTTCTAGCCAGTAGATGTAAACATCGCAAATAAACATTGAATCAAAGTAGAAACTTAGAGCTAGGCTAGCACACATAGGACAGACACAGACGGCGAAAAGAAAATCTTAATCGACCACCGACGGACAATGGTTACGCTTGTCTTGTTTGGGGTCAGAGTTGGGGCTGTATAGCAATAGGTGAATAGGAGTCCCTAGGCGGATGCCAAATTTACCTATGCCTAAGAATTAGTCAAGAGAACCAATGACTGTGGGTAAACACAGCTTTTAAGTCTCCAATATGCATGGCATGTTTTCCATGTTACGGATGTTTCTTCAGAGTGGAAGATAGTTTACTTCCTAGTTCAAACCTCCCGCAGGACGACAGGGGATGGGAGTGTGCAGGGTTTGAACCCGGGACCATCGATAACTCCGAACGACAGTCCAGCGCGCGAACCGCACGACCAGGCAGCCATGAATAGGCGAAGGACTTAATTATCTTCTCTTTTGAATGATTGTCGCAGGTATTTCTACGAAAATGTACTATAGAGTCTAGAGTCAAATTCTTACCAGACTAGGTATAATAGAACTTTATATACCGGTACTACAACATTGAATGTACACTTTGCTATACGGATGTGAAACATGGTCAACCTACTCATGGCAGGAAAAAAAGCTGAATGTCTTCCACCTCCGCTGCCTAAGGCGGATCTTTAAAATAAGGTGGCAAGATAAGATAACCAACGAGGAAGTGCTACGAAGAGCAGGGTGCCAGGACATCCACTCTTGTTACCAGCTGCAGACACCTTGGCTGGCTTGGCCACGTTCGTAGGATGCCAGTAGGTTGACTTCCACAAAACATTCTGTATGGCGATCTTATTGAAGGCAGTAGAGCCGCTGGTCGCTCACTTTTACGGTATACAGATGTGTGCAAACGTGACATGAAGCTATTTAAAATCGACACTAGCAACTGGGAAAAAGTAGCACTGGATAGATCCACATGGAGAGAGAGCATAAGAGAAGGGTCTCGGATTGCAGATGCCATACACAACAGAAGCAGAAAGAAGGCTGAAAATGCAGCTGCGCCTGGTGATTTTATATGCCCAACCTGCAACCGCAGCTGTGTATCAAGGATTGGCCTCTTTAGCCACACAAGAAGTTGCAAAGGGAAAAGATCGTCTCTCGAGACGTAAAATGCTACAAACTTTGCAATTAATTGCTTTACCGTGCAATTACATTTGTTTCCCAAGCCAAAAATATGTAACTTGCTATCACCACATCTAGATCTATCATCTAGATCTATGTTAATTCTCAGACTTTACTTTGTTGTTAATCCCAGAAAACCGAAATTCTTACCTAGTAGCCATGGGAAATACTTATACTGCATTCCTCATTAATCATCAGACTCGAAGACAAGCCTTACATCTAGTATCACGTGCCTAGTGTGGGAAGTAGAGCTGGAATCTCCTCCATACATTAAATCTATCCAACACTCCTTGCTGATCAAATCTAAATCTAGCTTTCGATACAATTTTATCTAGCGTATCTAGATATTTGCTCAATAAATCCAAGTAGATGATGTAGGTCTTATGTTTTATTATTTTTGTATTTAAAACTTCCGTTCATTTCGCTTCCTTAGGTGCAGTGTCTAAATTGTGGTTATTATTTTTGTACCTGAAGTTTTTTTGTTTTTTTTTAAATCACTCTATAAGCTGGCAAAGTCTTCGTGGTTGCGGGGCCGGCCTTACAGAAGTGGAGGCCCTAGGCAAAATGGAATAGAAAATAAAATAATAAAACAGGAAAAATAAAAGTACGCAATTTATTTAAAACCAAGTGACTCCAACAACATCATCGACCACAAATTTCACTATTTCTTCTTTAAAAATGTTTACATTACTTTTCGAGGCCCCCACCAATCGGACGTCTTAGGCTTCTGCCTAGTTTGCCTGTGCATAAAGCCAGCTCTGATGGAAACTGGCATTTCGAAAACGGATTTAACGAATCTGTAAGAATATTTATATTTTATTCAAATCATTGGGGGAAAAAACTTTCTAATTGGTCAAATAAAAACTCCTGCTTGACCGTTATAATTGGTCAAAATGTAATTATCTTAAAATTCAATTAGGCGTACGCCTTTTTCATATTGATGACGTCAGCGGGAATTCCCGCAATCGACTTCAATGTTTTGTTGTCTTCTGTCAAGAGTTGAACAAATCAATAGATGTTCATGAACATTTTGTGCCCCGTCTCATGCAGAAAGCCTTAGCTGGACTGTCAATAGAACAAAATATGTAGGTCGAGGCAGGGACAGCGTAGCCACATAAACTGCTGTATTTGTCATTAATCTTTGGACTCAGGGACAAGCCTTAGTGGTATTCACTTTCATCAGCGCCTTCACATATCTATTAGTCTGCTAAAACGTTTTGGGGCACCACACAAGATCTGTCGACCATCTTTCTCCATTCGTCTCTGTCTTTAAATAAATAACAACATGTACAAATAGTGTTCTAACTTGTTCTAAGTAACCATTGCGTTCTTTGAGATGAACTATTGTCGTTCTTTGAGATGAACTATAGTCGTTCTTAGAGACGAACCACTGTCGTTCTACGAGATGAATCATTGTGTTCTATGAAATAAACTATTGTCGT
>JADKLZ010068709.1:0-12599 GCA_021533235.1 Biomphalaria straminea | reverse complement strand
TCTATCAAATAATGTAAAGCTTATCTGTTTCTATCAAATAATGTAAAACTTGTCTGTTTCTATCAAATAATGTAAAACTTGTCTGTTTCTATCAAATAATGTAAAGCTTACCTGTTTCTATGGCCGACGGTTAACGAGGGTTTCACGTTTAGCCTCTAACGACGAACTGCCTTTACTTTCCAATGTATGTCAAGTGTCAGGTACCTATTGGAGTAGGGTAGATTCAGAGGCACCCTTGAAATCCCCAAAAGTCAAAATATTAGTCTTCTTCTGGAGTTGAGCTTGCGACCGATCGGTTCTGAAGCCAAGCGCTGTACCACTCGACCATCACACAAAAAGTGATTGACACATTTTTAAAATCGCAACTTAAAGAGAGAGCAAGTCAAATAAATACTTGTTAGTACAATAATATATATCTAAATATAGATACTATGCGCTTAGATAACCACTTCAATTATTTGATTTGTTTCTTGGCAGACTTCAAACCTCCTGTTGCCGTTGAAGAAAGCTACACACTAGACAATACAGAGCCTAAACAGTATGACTGACAGCTCACACTCATCTATAATACAGTGCAATTAGTCTATAAAGGGAGGCGAGTCGATGTGGTCAACTAGGTTGTATTCTTGTTAGTATAGTTCCATGGGCGGTCGTACGGACAGGAAAATGTTATAGAGTTGTTGTTTTTACAAAGCTTTTATCACCTCTGTCTTGTCTCACTTCTCAGTATAGGAGCAAGTTGAAACTTTGCACAATTATATATAAAAAACACGAATCAATGAAAAAACAAACAAACAATTAATTGATTTATAATTAGTGTAAACATAGACATAAAAAAATTGACTGAAAAAAGAAAGTGACTTGAAAACATGTATATCTATTGTATTCGGATTTCCGAATTATGAAAAATTAAAAAAATGGCATGATCTTCAGTCTTAGAGATTAAACCAAACTCATAGACATAAATAAAGTAGGCCTACACACAATTGCAATTCACAAATTTTCGTTTCATAAAATAGTCTTATTGGCCAGTCTGGGTATAAATTAATTAATTTTGTTTGATACAGAAAAAATGAAGAAAAAATCTAACAATATTGAGAGAACATGGCTGAAGATTTACTGTTTTTTTTTCTCTTATAGAGACTATGAAATGTCTTTCTTTAAAGTATTTTTTTTTAAATTTATTTTGTTTGTTTTTTTCCGTTACGTTTTCAATTGATTTGGCAATGTATTTTATTTTACTAATATGTATTTTGACTTACAGATAATGAATAGGTCTTTATTATTCTTTCTATTTTATTTTCAATAATAACTTACATTATATTTTTTACAAAATATTAGGGCCTACTAGTTTATAAACTGATATAGGCCTATGTTGGCCGTATTATTAAAAAACTATATTAAAAAAGCCTACCTAAGTGACAAAGTGATTATAATTAATTCTTTGGTTCCCTCATCATTTAATTTAACTAGTGGCAAATTAATTTGTGTTTTTTTTTGTAAGAGAAAATAATGGAAAACGGATATGTAGTTCTGACAGCCATACACACGCGGGTGTTGTATTTTAGTTAAGGGTAATATAATTAAATGGGATTGAATAAAATTGAATAAAATACTAAGGTCCTGTACTATACAATAAAATGTCATGGTTCGGGTGAATGAAAAGAAAATTACATTTCATAATTTCAAATCGCATTTTTAAAAGAGTATAATTCTAAAGAATAGATATTTAAAGTTAAACTCTATGCGTAGCGTAAAAAAAATGAAAGATCTATTAATAAGATTTGAAATTTATGTTTGAAGAATGTTGTCTTAGCAAACTAGCGTCATGTAGGCTTATAATCAATCATTTATTTCCAGCTTATAATCAATCATTCATTCAGGCTTACAATTCTTCATTTTATGCTTAAAATCAATCATTCATTTCGTAGTTTATTTTACAATTGAGAGTATATTTCGCCATTGTAGCTTCCATTGAAACAAAAATAGAAATAATGTGTTTGTGAGATTGGACCATTAAGAACCAACTTAGGCTAGGTTTTTTAAACTTAACATGGGTTTGTGATGACATAAAATACCAATATCTTATTTAAAATATGTTTCACCCACCCTCCTTGAGTAAAATAAAACAACAATTGTTTCTTGACAATACATGGCACAAAATTTCTTTTATACGTTACTACAATAAAATATGTTCAAAATGTAACTACAATCTATTTCAATGTGCTCCGGGCTGTCATCTCGATGGCACCTTACCGCTGCCACACCTCATCGTCCTACAGGAAGTTAGGGATAGGAAGTAATGGTCTTCAGATGTGAAGAAACATCCGAAACATGTTATGTTATGGTGTTATGATGTGATATGATGATCAGTGTACACTACACTATGCACTATTTATTTTATATGAAATGGACCATTTTAATAATTCACACGTGTATTTTACATTCGATTGTGATAAATTATTGTTATTTCATCTACATTACTTTCTTAAAATATATACCATTTTTTGTATCTGTTCAGAGAAAATATTGTGGATGAATTAAAAACTATTTTTATAATGACATTTCTTTTGCATTATATATATATATATATATAAGGGTGAGCCACCTCTGTCAAGGTGAAAGCCGCAGTATTGGTCTTGGCCTCCATGTTGGTTACACCCTGGAAGACACGCCAGTTTTCTTTCTCGTGTACCCACTTTCGTTTTGGACCCATGCGTTTTTCTTTGCTTGCCTGGACTCAATACTTACTAGAAGGTCCATGTGAGCGCTCCCGACGTCCTCAGCACGTCTACTTTGCTCGGCGATGTCCGCGGACACAAGAGTCAGGTCAGGTTTTGACTCCCCACCGTGACCTGTGTGTACGAATGTTGAGATTGAACAGAGTTTGCTGAGCGTCTAAAGGCAGCACGATAACCTTCTCCTAGATACTCATTTCTCACCTGTTCACAAAAGCGTTTGGACCAAGCGCACTGTGCAGGCTGTGCACTGTGCAGGCTGTGCAGTTTGTGCAGGCTGTGCAGTTTGTGCAGGCTGGGCACTTTGCAGGCTGGGCACTTTGCAGGCTGGGCACTGCGCAGGCGGTGCACTGCGCAGGCTGTGCACTGTGCAGGCTGTGTACTGTGCAGGCTGTGCATTGTGCAGACTGTGCACTATGCAGGCTGTGCACTATGCAGGGTGTGCACTATGCAGGCTGTGCACTGTGCATGTTTTGCACTGTGCAGGCTGTACACTGTGCAGGCTTTAAGAATGAATGGTGCATTGTTTTCAATCTGTTTTTTACTGCTAACCTCAGGGGAGTAGAAACTGTAGACGTAATGCGGAGAAGTTTAATGATCCTTCACCTTTCCGTGTCTCTTGCGGCCCGCAACAACCGCTGATACACCAAAAAGCTAGTTAATTATAGTTTTGTTAAGGCATATATGAAAATCTAGGAAGTATCTCTGAAGACGGCCCCCACAGGCCAATAAATTCAACCATTAGATTGCTATTAAGTCAAGTTGTAGTGTATGAATCTAAACACAAAAGTGAATTCTCACGTATGATTGTAAAAAGCTGTATGTTTCCTATAAAAAAGGGGATCCAGGTGTGACGATCTGTCTATATCGTATCACGCCGAGGATTGTACTATTAAACTACGGACCATCGCTCTATAAAAACCACTACTATGCCAGGACCCCGACTAACTCCCTTTCCCTTAATTTATACTTTTTCAATCGTATCTTCCAGAAGCATAGAACCTTCTCTGATAACTATTTTAGTAATTTTGACCTTCTGGAAGATGACGTGTGTAATTTTTTCCCTTAACTTCTTTCTCTGATTGGCTATTTAAAATTAGCTTGTTTACGCTGGACAGCGCACTGACTTGACCTGGCTTCTAGAACTATCAAAAAGGTCATACTAAACTCGTTTCACCAGGTCTACTGGTATTATAAAATATTTGCAGACAAAAGGAAGAGACTAATTTTGAATTATAATCTTTTATTTTGGATCATAGGGGCTCGGTGTAGGGACTGTGTAAATAATATAAAAGTAAAGGTAGATAACTCTATATTTAAAGTTTAATGGATAGACTGTTTGTGATTTACTTAATTGCTACCCTTGGTCTATGAGTGCATTGCTACTACTTTGTCTTTTTACGAATGTAACCTCCCCCCCCCCCCCCCTTTCTATATCTCTTTTTATAACCAAGTTTATTATTTTAGTAAAAAGATACTATTTCCTTTTTCTATTTCCAAACTTGCTAGAGATGTTTTCTACTTTCGTATATTAAAGCACACCAGAGTATTGAGAGCGCATAATCCTATACAACTCTTAAAATTGTCTTGAAGTAAACTCACGCCGGCAAATAATAGTTATGCAAAGACATCGATGACTGGATATTGTATTTATGCAGTGTATTAAAAACTACATTGAACTCGGGTAGTTCTAATTAACAAGTTAAATAAAAAAATATTTTTAGAACAAAGTTTCTATTGAATGAAATTACATACATAATTTTTGAATCTATCATGTGATTAATTTTTACAAAACTTATATCACCTCACTCTTTCTGTCTGGTACAAAGTACATAGATGTTATTTCTCTCACACGCATTCTCGGATCAAACTAAACTTCAATTGACATAGACAAGACATGAATCAATTTTTTAAAAAATTAACCAGTTAGACAATTAAATACTGGTAATTCATTATTTTGTTTAATAGCAACAAGGAAAATTAACTCTTTCTCTCCGTAATTATTTTTCCACGTTTTGAAAGAATTCTTCAATAGGCTCATTACTATTTCACTAGCCGTGTTATGATTAGGCTTCAATAGCTATGTCGTTACATCTACCCTCACTTTATATATAGTATATAATTAAGGGGAAAGGAAAGTACTCACTACATAATCCAAAGTCAAGTTTAAAAAAAATAAATATTAATTTAATTTGATGTAGTCAAACTCAACGATGGTATCGTCGACTAGAAGAGAAAGAGTTAATACTTCAGTATTAACAACATGCAAAATATACAATTTTTTGGGGGGTTAGTCCCCTTAAATAACTGTTCACGCTATTTTTCCATCACGCATTCTCCGATCAAGTTGATACTTAAAACCAGTGGTTCCCAAACTTTTTTGTCTCGTGGACCCCTTGACATGTTTTCTGGTTTTCCGTGGACCCCCTGTCAAGTAATATTGAATTTTTGAAAATTCATCAATTTCAAATTACAATTTGGTTTAAATAATTTCCAACCAGTGACATGAGGAGTGAAAAAGTAATTTAAAACTACATTTTAAGTTGAATTTATTTTTTTATACAAAAAACATAAATTATTAACAAAATTGAAATTTAAACCCATTATGTAACAGTTAATATGTATCGTTAACTATCACTAAACACATTGGAAACTTTTTTTTTTAAGGGTTTGCAAGCTCGACTTCCATTGCTACGGAGATTTTTTTCGTATAGAGATTAGTTGTTTTAGTAAAAGGTTTCACAAAGATTTGTTTTTCGTGGAGTTCTTGAGCCATAATAATTCGAATAAAAAAATACATCATTACCAGACAACGTTGACTCGGCCAGCTGTATAGAGAAATATATTGTTTGCAGAAATATGTTGTTTTCAAAGACTTACATTAGAAGAAAGAAATATTTAGCAATATTCTAACAGAGCTCAAGAATTAAGTGAACTCTTCTACAATACCATTGCCCTAACAGAGTTTTCATGGATTGTTCTCAGAAAGCCACCACAAACGAAGGAGCTGGAATACTCATTGAATGGCCCAATGGAGAAAAAATAATTTAAAAATTAAGATCATTATAACTAATGAGCTCTATGACAACCACAGAAAATAAAACGGAGCACTGGAGCTAACGACTATCAGGCTAGCGAATCAGCAAAGTTCACCAAACATTTAAATTTTTTTCTTGACTAATATAAAAATAGTCCTTCAAAGCCTCTTCCTTCGGGAGGTTTGGGCTAGCATGTAAGATTTTTTACAAAAATTAATGTGTGACCTTGTACACACAACAACAGCAGCAATAGCACTGTTCTCCGATGTTTAAATAGAAGGAAATAGAAGGTTGACACACTTGTCAAATGTAACAAAACAAATACACACTTGAACATCGCACTCTATCCGGAAGAAATTAAGAAACGAATAGTGAATTGTAAAAACGAGAAATGGACAAGCTCTCATTCGATATACAAGAAAGACCTATCCCGATAGGACCACCTATAATTTTTCACATCCGAAACATACATAATAATGAGAATTTTTTTTTTTCGGAAGCTCAAAATTGGGACCATTGAAATTTTCCCTTTTGGATTGTCCCCAGAAAATGCCGACCATGTCTTCCTAATTGCATTCTTCATTGAGATGCCCAAAACAAGACACCAGCACCAAAGCATGAAATTATTTTAATGATATAAGTTTGTGTAAGAGTTTTTACAATTTCTTAAACGGCTGGTAAAATCAATAATTTGCCTATCGTGTGAGGTTTTCAGTATTTTACTATGATCATCAACTTCTCAATGTCAGGTCAAAGATAGATTTTGTGGGTGTATTCTGAACTTTATCGTTGAATGTTTGAAAGTTTTGCAATTTTATCTTTTTATTAGGGTGGTGTCATCTCAAATGATTCTCCAGTTTAATTGGTCTCATAGCATCATAAAAAATGGCACATTAACACTTTCAGGGACCACTTTGGGAATCACTGCTTTAAACAATTATTTATTGTGCATAAAAAAAAAATACTCGATTAGTCAATTAACTATTGGTAATTAATTATTTTGTTGGATCTCTAATAAGGGAAATAACGTGTACATTATTGGTAGACATAGATTTAAGGACGGAGTTCTTCCTCTTTGGATAATCTTTTTTAAAAGGATTTTTTAATTTTATTTTACTTGCAAATAAATCTAGAGTAAAAAAAAATGCGATTGGAAATATTTGTATTTGTTGTTTTTGCATCTTTCATGTTTATAGCATGCTCTGTGTGCTATGGCTGAACCACTTTTGTAGACCAGTTGGGGAGGGAGGAGGAGGTGGGGCATTTGGGAGATGGTCTCCGTGCTGCCCTTTCAAAAGAAGCCTAATTCAAAAACAAAAAAAAAGCTAAGTCTTGTTTGAATAACATATGTCAATAACATATAACAATAAATAAAGACAATAATTTGGGGCTATAACATATAACAATAATATATGAACGTAACATATGCCACTAACATAAGACAATACTATTTAACGTACATGAAAATAGTGTTGACTGTGCTTATGAAAAGTTCAAACCTGCAGCTTCAACCAGAATCATACATTCACACTACTGCCCAAACATTGGAACTCAAATTACAAACTTACATTTTTAAACAGTTAGTGAAATTGTTTTGTTTAAACTTATTATTTGAAAACAAGAGGCTGGATAAGCATTTCCTTTAACCTTAATTTGTCCATCACTGATCTAGAAGACTCTGAGCCCAATAGCAAAATGTATAGACTATCACATAGGGGAAACAAAGATTTAGAGACAAAAAAAAAAGAATCCACTGAAGCTGAAGAAACCTTTGAGTAGTAACATCTTTCTAAATTTCTATGGTAAAAAAAAATTGAGCAACGCAACTGAATGACATAAATGAATAGTAATTAAATAGTTTATATCAAAGAGAGAGAGAGAATTAAAGGAAAGAGAGAGAGGGAGTGAGAGAGGGGTGAAATTTGGAAAAGAGAGAGAAGAGATTTCTATTTTTCCGGAATGTCAATGTTTATACCGTTAAATATTACAGACAATTTGTTTGGTGAATTCCTTTTTATAATTCTTTTTCTTAATTATTGCAAAATGTGTTTCACTTAGCGCCATTTCTCTGGTGAATTATAAATCTGTATGCGACAGAGCTACGAGCTGAGATTAAATAAGTGACCTCGGCGATGTGTTTGATATATATGCTGTTCAGATTCTATTGCAATATGCAGCGGGCTCGCTGAAAAGTGGCTGGTGTGTATAAAAGCCAAATAAAACCGAATACAAAACTGAACTCAACGTTTTCAATAAACATCGCCAGTCCTTCTACACATTTTTCTGTTGTCGCTGAGTCGCCTGGCCCATTTGTGAATTGAGATTTGAAGCGGCCAACAAAAGCGAGGGTGACTCGGGCGGACAGTCTAATATCTTTCTCCGGTCTGAGGGCACCATTTGGCCGGCCATGTTCTCACAAGCCCCAGACACTGGGATCATTCGTTAGTCTATTCTGCCGGTGACAGCGACAAAAGTTTCCTGTCCGAGCACTCGATATGTAGCTCCTGATAGATGGAGGCTTTCCTCTGGAACAGTTCGCGGGGAAATAGCCGTAGTCCAGAGGCGCCTTCCTCAATAGAGCGGACGTCAGAGGGGGAGAGGGTGGGGGCCTATTGTGCTAGTGGTGGGGTTGAGAAAAACTAGTGCTATGAAATCATTCAAAGCGCCTGAGAATAAATGGCTTTATTCAAAGAGACATTCGCAAGTTTGTGCCGAGACATGGTCGAAGAGTTCAATTAATAGAGTGAAAAGTTTGTGTGGACACCGTTATACAATACAATGATTACATTGCTGGCCAGATAGTCTGGATGACATGTTAAATGGAGACATATATTGCTGGCCAGATATTCTGGATTCTTTGTTAAATAGAAAAATACATTTCTGGCCAGATGTCTGTATTGCATATTAAATAAAAACATACATCCCATGCCAGATAGTCTGGATTGCATGTTAAAAAGAAACACATCAAACCATTGAATTGTGATACGTTTAGCACTTAACAAAAAAAAAGAAAAAGCCGAAATTAGGTACTCTTTAAATTAGAAAACAGAAATAGGGACTTAACAAATATTTACAAAATTAACACTAGAAGAATTTTAAAATAAAATAATTAGGCGACTCGGTGGACAAAGAAAACAAAAACTGCCACGCATTTTTCTCACAAAAATGACATTATTGTAGATGTTCCCAGTAAAAGTTGTTCCCGGTAATATTTTCTTTGTTTACACTTAAATTTTGAAGACCAGTTTCTTTAAGCAATAAAATACAGTGAGAGGGAACAAAAGTAAAGAGTAAGTAGACAAAATAAACAATGTCAAGGATACCATGGTCAACGAGTGCTGTTGTCAACTCAATAATAACAAGTACAAATAAATCCTACTTTTTCAATCTGATGGTGACCTATAAGTTCTCATTTTATTTTTATATTTTATTCTTTTACTGCTTCACTATCGCAAGGTATGTCTCCAGTGATGTTTCACCATCAATGTCTTCCATTACAGTCCAGCTGACTTCTAAAAGTGGATGATCGTCTATTAGTTTCTTGAACTCTTTAGTCTTTACTGAACGCAAAGAAACATTAGAGTCGAGTACGGAAATACCCGCTGAAGCCGTGTTCAAATTTAGCCAAATTTAATTTTAAGATGATTATATTTTGAACAATTATAACGGTAAAATCAGAAATTTCACAGTGTGGCCAATTAGCTAGCTAGTTTTTTTCAGATATATACATAAGCTGTCAAATATTTAGGATTATCGTTTTTGAAGTCCTTTTTGAAATTCTAGTTTAGTGTCCATGTTCCAGTTTCCAGGAAGTGTTTACAAACTAATAAGAGGAATTGTAAAAATTACACGAAAAAGAAATAAATGAGTCTACACTTCAAAAAAAGTGCAAAAAAAAAATGATGTAGTTGATTCAAATACTTTACTAATCAATACTTTCTTATTCCTACACCAAATTGCTGTTTGTGAATAAGGCGCCAAGTTTGAAAACTTCTAATGAAGAAACTGACGTATGTGAATGCCGTATGTTTGTAAGAATGATACACAATTGGAAAACAAAAGTCACCTCGTCTAAAAATCATGATGCTTAATGTAGTGTAGTAGTTTCACAACCTAATCAGGCCAAAATTTCAAAACGATAACTTAAATCGTCCCCCCGGCCAGACAATACATTTGTCTTCATTAGAGTGGCAAAATATGTAGGTCACTGCTGGGTCTAAGTATTCACCTGAAATACTGCACTCTTCTTTAATCTTGGGACGAAAAGCCTCATTATTCTGTTGTAAGGTACTGACTTAATGTAATTAACTTATATTTATATTCTGTTCCTCAAAGAAACCTTTTTACACGATGAGGTCGTTCCCACATACTCCCCAGCTATGTTTCATTCTCTCTGCAGAGTTCATTGTTCTATACAGTAAATTCACTGTAAGTTTCTTTCCCCCTGTTTTAGTGAACCAAGTTTTCGTTTAAACTGTTATAAAAAAAATCATCAATAATTACAAGGCGGTAACAGTGCCTCTAAATCTCAAGAAAACGTCTGCAAAAGACATCGCCTGGAGAGCTCAAGACGAGCTCTCAATCGCCCTACTGTAATTACAAAACATTTCCACATGTTCAATAGTTGGACGTTGAATTGATTACAAGTGAAAATATTCCTGAACATTTTCGCAGAGTCCTAATGGCCACAAATGAGAAATTAGCACTCGCTTAAACTTAGGAAGAATGGTTTCCAAATGGATCGAGCCTCGACCGTACACCTGCGTGACAAGGAGGCATCACTTTAAGTAAACCAAGGTCTGGGTTTCACTCCCCATAAGTTTAAAACTGGGAAATTATTTGACACCGTTTACCTCCGGTCCATTATTTTCTTGAAGCTTTACGCAAGGTAGAAAGTAAGAAGGCGTGCGGGTTGTTTGTGTACGCTTGCCACACTTGAACACGTTCCGGGAACCGGCAGAGCTTTGTGTTCCGTGTCCTGACATTGCAGCCATTTAATGGGGCGCCCCGGAGGACTCTGTGAAAACCATTTCTCCTCTAATCACATGTAGCGACTGGAAGCACTGCAAGAGTTAAAGCCAGAGTTACCTCCCGCGCGCCCTTACATTTGGTTCGCTGAATTGTGAAAGGGATGATAAAAAAGGTTAAAAGAGAAAGCGGGTTTCCATTCCGGTGTCTCAATGTTTGAGAGTAATGGGTCGAGTCCCGACACGGACACGGTATGAGCAAGTGGTCCAGAACTCGGTGGGGAGCCAGCTGGTTTCTCCAGTAGACTGGTTGACTTTCTCCCGATGGCTGTGCAGCCTGTGCCTTTGGAGATAGTCGAGTTGATCTTGGAGTGTTGGTTGTTTTGTTTTATAGTTGGCTTCAAATCTTATGTCAGATTTTACTGATTTGAACCTGTTTGAATCACTCATTTGAGCCTGATTGAATCACTCATTTGAACCTGATTGCATCACTCCTTTGAATCTGATTAAACTAGAACAAGAAACAATAAACATGATGTGACTGTTAGATCTGTGAACTTGTGACGTGACTAGAACTAACTAGGTGTTTGATGTTTGGATGTGACTGCTAGATCTGTGAACTTGTGACGTGACTAGAACTAACTAGGTGTTTGATCTTTGGATGTGACTGTTAGATCTGTGAACTTGTGACGTGACTAGAACTAACTAGGTGTTTGATCTTTGGATGTGACTGCTAGATCTCTGAACGTTTGATGTGTCTGTGACTAACTAGGTCTATGACTTGGTGAAATGTCTGCGACAAATTAGATCTATGAGTCGTCTAGAACTTACTATCGCCTAGTAATATGAGTAATATAACCGTAAAATAATTAGGTTTCTTCGTTTTTTTTATAAGACAATTACTAGCTGAATCTTTGACCTTGTGATATGACGGGAACTAACTAGATCTATGACCTTGTGGTATGACGGGAACTAACTATATCTTTGACCTTGTGATGTGAGGGGAACTATCTATATCTATGACCTTGTGATGTGAGGGGAACTAGCTAGATCTATGACCTTGTGATGTGAGGGGAACTAACTATATCTATGACCTTGTGATGTGAAGGGAACTAAGTAGATCTATGACCTTGTGATGTGAGGGGAACTAACTAGATCTATGACCTTGTGATGTGATGGGAACTAACTATATCTATGACCTTGGGATGTGAAGGGAACTAACTAGATCTATGAACTTGTGATGTGACGGAACTTACTAGATCTATGACCTTGTGATGTGAGAGGAACTAACTAGATCTATGACCTTGTGATGTGAGGGGAACTAACTAGATCTATGACCTTGTGATGTGAGAGGACCTAACTAGATCTATGACCTTGTGATGTGAGAGGAACTAAGTAGATCTATGACCTTGTGATGTGAGGGGAACTAACTACATCTATGACCTTGTGATGTTACTAGAACCAATTGGACCTTTGTAATATGGCTGGAACTAACAAAACCTTCCTTCTTATGATGTGACTGGACCTGACTAGACCTATGATCTTGTGACGTGACTGGAGCTAAGAGGCTCTGTGGACTACATTAGTTAGTTCCAAGCGAAATCTATATATTTTACCTTGTCTTATACAGAACATTTAATTGCCCAAATAACTACAGAACAGAACGTAGGATACTTCCTGGTTTATATTTGTGGTTAGTGTGTACATTAATATTAGTTACCACAAGTTTTTTAAAGAATTTCTTGTTCGAAACTTTATTATGGGCCAGATAAGGAAAATACTGAAGTTATTTACTCAATTCATTGAATAAATACTGTAATACACTAATTAATATTCAGCTCAGAAAGTCAAGTCAT
>JADKLZ010068642.1:0-11024 GCA_021533235.1 Biomphalaria straminea | reverse complement strand
AACCCAAGAAAGAGCCTTTGTACAAATTTGTCCTAGCATATGGAACTCGGAATGTGCCTTTATATGTTTCGGTCGTTCCTTTCTAAATGAAGATTATTTTACGCTGGCGTAAACCTCTTGCAGGACTGCGGGAGATAGAAGTAGGCAGGGTTGAAACTTGAGGTTCATTTATTAAGGCGACAGAATAAACAACATTAGGGCGCTGTGACCTCAGGTGACTACATTTATCAGAGAGTAGAAAAAGGACCCTGTAACCTGACATGTCAAAGTCAAGCCGGAAGGTAAAGCACACCGTGAAATTAATATGTCAATGTTTGAACTTTAGCATGTTGTTTTGGGTTTGAGGCTGTGATATAATGGGGAGTTTTTTCCAGTAATTGTAAAGACAGGAGTGATTCCCGCTAAAAAGTATATATACAGTTCTCATGACATACAGCAAGGTCAAGTGGTCAAGCTGGTAACTCAGGAGCAAGTGGCAACTAAACACACTTTGCAAGGCCTTAAATAATCTTCTTAACGGGAATCACTCCTATCTTTACAATTACTCAAACAGAT
This sequence comes from Biomphalaria straminea, assembly GCA_021533235.1. NCBI lineage: Eukaryota > Metazoa > Mollusca > Gastropoda > Planorbidae > Biomphalaria > Biomphalaria straminea. The sequence goes on along the minus strand of JADKLZ010068642.1, from coordinate 10,469 downwards.
AAAAGAAAGAGACAAAGAGAAAGAAAAAAAAATGAATAAAAAGTTAAAGTTAACTTTTCTTCTTAATCGGGACTTGGTGGCAGAGGCTCCTGGCTTCCGAATTGAGGACTCTTCGGTTAGAATGTCGGTTAAGACTAGAACTTTTTATTTAGAAATTTTCTCTCTTATCTTATCTTATATGATACAGAACTTAATTCAAAAAAGAAGATGATTACGTCCTACGCGCTGTGCATTCAGTCATGCATATTAACCAATGACTTAAATTCTACAAAGTCACTGGTTTTCCTGGCTAGCTCAGGCAATCCATTCCATGCTCTAATAGCGCTAGGGAAGAAGGAGCTCTCTAATGAGAGACGTATGTTGTACCTGACATGCATTAAAGTAAAGAACTGTTGGGTTTAGAAACAGATGACTTTACATCAACTGCTCACTTAGGTCTGAAAGGGCTTTAAAACTTATCTTCTAAATAAAAGCTTTGTAACTTTTAATGCACTTATCATTTCAAGAGCTAGAATGGGTTTAGGGGGTCTGAGATTTGAACCTAGAAACTTCGTGCAGACAATTTTTTTATTTGCTTGATTTATTTGTTTCGGACGTTCCTTAAGATTTGAAGATCATTACGTCATAGCCCATACGTCACGCAAGACGGCGTCGTAGTGGTTGCGGATAGGTAGCAACCACTTAGAGTTACTAATGTCCTACTCTGTACTTACCTGTCTGTATTCCATTGTCGGCGACCCAGTTGGGTACACTTAATCCAAAGAATATTGAGATCCCAAAGACAAAGAGATTTCTGGAAGAGTTCAGATCTACATACTGGAGATTGGAAATGCCAACAGCGCCAACCATACCTGAAACAAAAGGTGTACAGACATGGACTCAGCAATAGTGTAGATAATAAAACAGGGCTGATAGCTAGGAACAAGTAGGAACAAGTTTCATTTACATATTTACGTCAACAAATAATATAAACAATGTTATTGTATCTAATTTTTTTTATATTTTAAAAGAAAAACAAATTACTTACCAAACATGACATAAAACAAGCCTCCAATTATTGGCTCCGGTATCAACACAAAGAGAGCTCCAAATTTGCCTAGACACCCAAGGACTATCATGATAAGTCCTGCTACTTGTATCACTGCACGACTTCCGACCTAAATGAGTGAGAAGTGGAGAATGTAACAATATAGTCTAAGACAAGTGTAACTTCAAAGGCATTGTATTAATCTGATCAATCTGTCAATATTAGTCTATGGAGAAGAGAAAGATATTTTTTAATAAAATCATGGCGTATGTGTTGCTCGTTTAAACAGAATTTCCTAAAGAAAACATTTCCATGATTATTTAATGATAGTCGAGCCTAAATTTATCATGAAACAATTAGTTCATGTAAGCGGTGGACAATGGAAATAATAAGTTTTAAACATTTGAAGAATGATTGCGTGGGTTGTCTCGCAGTGAATCGCGTTTTAAACTATTGTTTTATGCTTGCAAAGAACTGTTGCGTTTACAACAATAATAATAAATAAATAAAATAATAAAATAAATTCGAAACAAAAACGTGATGTAAGTACGTTTGTGGTACGTTAACTACGTGGACAACTTCAATACATATAAATACCGTTTGTTTGCAAAAAAATATAAAAGATAACACCAATTACAGTAATATTTATGTATATAACCCTATACTCTATACCTAATTTTTACCTATAGACAGAGTCACTATCCGTGGCTATTGTATCTCAAACTAGCCTACAAGCTCGCTATTGTGTCTATACAATCTTTAGGACAAATGATTTTAAGGTCATCTGTTTCTATGGCTAACGATTAAGGAGCAGGGTGTCATGTGACCAGCACAGTGACTAAACTGCCTTTACTTTTCCTAACTTAAGTCTGGTACCCATTAGAGTTAGATGGATTCAGGGGCGCCCAAAAAATCCCAAAAGGTATGCTGACATGTATACTACAGTATTCCTAAAAACGTTTCTAAAAGACAACAGAATGTCAACACGTTTTTTTTTTACTTTGTACGCCGGATACACCAAAAAGTTTGCTATTTATAGCCTTTCTGTCATGTACGAATATCTCCAATATTGATCGCTTATAAGTTGTAAGTATGAACATAAGAACAACACACACGACATCTTAGAACTCAATGATGAACACAAGATTGAAACCCAACAAAAACCCAAAGGGGAAAAAGTCGAAAAATGGGAGCAATACTTGTTAAATGCAGCTGGCAATGTAAGGTCCTTACAAAATAAAAATTAGCAAGCTGCTGTGATCGCTAATGTCAATTTCAAGAGTGCTTATTGGTGTGTATTACTCAGTCCTGGCTAAATGGTATATGTTATAAAGATCATTTCAGCTAACAATTGTAACTATAAGATATAACATTTGAGACCCAAATCCCCTAACATTCAACTTGTGTGTGTCACACTGACATAGGTCTTACTATTGGCCAGGAGAATTCACGCAGGTGTGTAGTGATATTTGTTTACACACCATCAACTGACAATCATTTCAACGGACTTTTTTTTTAGTTTTTCCTGAATGACATTTACGAGGTAGAAAAAAACACACAGCGCCACCTACACCACATTACGTCAAATAATGTCGAAAAGGGCGTCTCCACTAAGGCAAGAACAAAAAGCTACAAAAATGCATCTGGTTTTTAAAGAAGATACTCTCAGCTCGGCTCGATGACTGGAGACAGTGGCGTAGCTAGGGTGAGGGAGGGGGATCCATATTACATAGTCTCCAGGGCCCCAACTTAAGTGGGATCCCCAAATGAATGCCCTAATTTTGTTTTACATTAGACTATAAAAAATACGCCACGTAATCTCGCTATTCACGTGAAGTATAAAAGGACGGCAATGATCTAGATTCTAGATGATGTTATACATGCCTTTGCTGCACAGAAAGCACGACGTTGATCAAGATGTCACATCTTTGGGAAGTTGTTAGGATCAAGATGTTTATGGATCACTCGATGTTTTCACTTCTTTTGTATTAGATCACTGAATCAGTCTTAGCCTCTGACTTTGTTAATAGAGGCTTATAGAAATAAAACAAGACTTATGGATTTCAGTTTAAAGAATGTTGATTTTTACCTCGCCATCTTGGCTAATGCGAACACACTTATCACAGGGACAGGACTAGCATAAGGCGCACAACCCCAGTGTTACACATTGGCAGTCATAAAAGATTATCCAAATGACTTTACTAAGAGAATCAACAGGGTCTACGTTAAAAAAAACTGATTCTTATATTTTTTCTGAGCAATTTAAGATCAAATTATTTGCTAACTATAAAACTTTTGTTGATGGTAAATCTTACTTTTGTTATTCCAATAGCTCCAATATTCTCACTGTAAGATGTGTTCCCGCCTCCTGTTCCCCAGGCTCCTGCTAGAAGACACGTGATCCCTTCCGTGCCTATACCTGCACTAATACAACAAACGCAATAAATAAGAACAACTTCATTCATTTCATAATGTATAGAATTTGATTCTTACAATTTAATGTTAAGACAAAGACGCCCACCTCTGCTTATAGCGCTCCCTGGTGGAGGCGGCGCCCCGGAGAGTCTCGCACAGGCGTAGTAGTCACCAACAGATTCAATAATGGAGGCTAACATGGCTGCTAACATTCCCAGGACCCCAGCTAGACTGACCGTCGGTACTCCCCATTGACCTGCAAATGAAGTGGAAAAAACATAAGCTTTATTATACATGTTACATTGGGGGGGGGGGGGTAAATATCTGGGAGAAGATTTCAGTGCTGCCTTTTGAAAGGCAATTGAAAACTGAAAGGAAGGATATAAGTGAAAATAAAATTAAATGAGAGAAAAGAAGGGCAATAGATAAGACTAAGACTACGACTAAGACTAGGACTAAGACTTAGACTACTGCTAAGACTACGACTAAGACTAGGACTAAGACTTAGACTACTGCTAAGACTACGACTAAGACTAAGACTAAGACTTTGACTATGACTATGACTATGACTATGACTAAGACTTTGACTATGACTACGACTACGACTATGACTATGACTATGACTAAGACTAAAACTAAGACTTTGACTATGTCTATGATTATGACCAAGACTAAGACTAAGACTACAACTAAGACTTAGAATAAGACTAAGACCAGGACTAAGACTAGGACTAAAACTAAGACTATGACTATGACCAAGACTACGACTAAGACTAAGACTGCTTTACGATTCTTATGGAAGGACTCTTTTCTCATATACAGATAACACAACAGAAACATACACATACATTTTATAGAATTCACACAGATAGAGAGAAATTCACCTGGATAAGGAAATCTAAACCAGGAGGAATCTTCCAAAGTTTTTACTCGTATGTCTGTTCTGGCTTTGTATCCAATAGCATTTGGATCTGATGGAAACACTCCAGCCTCCGTAAGAATCAAACAAATAATCCAAGATATCACTATAGCTAACAGCACCTGCAGATATGTAGAAAATATAAACAGTGAAATATATAACAGTAACAAAAATATTCAGATAAGTTTTCAAATTTAATAGATCTAGATGAGGAATAGGAGAGATAATTGTTAGTTTAACTGGGAAAAAGTTAGAAAACAGTAACTGAAACAGAATCGGTAGAAATAAAACATTTCTACAAAATTTGAATCGACATTACACTAATTTACACTCTATAATATAGTGATACATCTCTCTTTTAAGTTCATATATCTATGAAAACCGACACTTGAAGTAGGTTTAGCTAGCGCGCCGCGCAAGTTACTTTGCCTCATCGTGGCGCCGGCGTGGAAACGGCTCACTAGGGGAGGTGAGCTAGGCGAAAAAGTAACAAATAGGACCCCCCGTGGGGGTGCCTAAGGGAAAGACGAGAGTCTGCCCATTGCACTGGCGGGGGTTGTGAGAAAGCTCCCACGGACCGTCACCAAATCCATGCGCTGTTCCTCAAGGGACTGTCTCATCAATGGCAAATCCCGCACAGTTAGCTTGGTACAATGAAGGAACATGGGGGTGGCCCCCGGTGCCACCTGGCCTTCGGCCATGATTTCTAGTCCATGTGTCGGAGTGTCATTGGTATCGGAAATAGCAATGCCCTATAGTCATTGACTCGGGTCCCTCCCAGACAGGCCTGTTGCCCGCAGGTTTGTTTTTTTTTTACTGTTTGGTCTTTTGTTCTCGGATGGAAGTCAGACAGGTTTTTTTTTCAAACTTAGTGCTCGAAGAGCCTTCGGCTCAGCATTTATGACTATCCAGCGGTTTAGCTAGCGCGAGCACGTTACCCTGCCTCTACGTGGCGCTCGCGTGGAAACGGCTCACTTGAGGAAGTGGCTAGGAGAAAGGGTAACAAACAGGACTCCCGTGGGAGTGCCCACGGGTGGACGAGAGTTCACCTCTTGCACGGCGCGGAGTAGCACGAAAGCTTCCACAACTCTGTCACAAATCCATGCGCTGTTCCTCAAGGGACCGTCTCATTAATGGCGGATCCTGCACAGTTAGCTTGGTATAACGAAGGTAAATGGTGGCGGCCCCCGGTACCACCCAGTAGTATTGGAAACAGCAATGCCCTATAGACATTGACTCGGGTCACTTCCAGACAGACCTGTGAGGTCCGCAGGTTTTTTTTTTTAATGTTTGTTTTTGTTCTCGGACGGATTCAGACAGGGTTTTTTTTTCAAACTTAGAGCTCGAAGAGCCTTCGGCTCAGCTCTTAGACTATCCACACGGTTTAGCTAGTGTTTTATCTCTCTCCATTAGAGGCCGAAATATACGTACAGGTGTAACTTAATTTCAAAGTACTTACTGGAAATAAGGCGAAAATTCGAAGTTTATCTGGCAAACAAGGACAGGGAATACCAATGTTCCGTAGATACTGTGAGAATATGGCGACCAAAGCAATGGTCCTGTGTTCAGGAAAGTCGACAAGGTCAATTTAGAAAAAAAAAATAAATCAAGGAAATATAAGAAAATGATAAAGATTTACATTTACCCTCGTGCTAATGTGTCTGGAATAGCTAAAGCACATCCAGTGATATGCATGCGGGCCATTATTCTTCTTATGTAATGCATTATTACTCTTATCATCTATTAGTTTCGTTAGCATCTTTTCTGTTTTTATATCTTGCCACTTTAGCTTACAGGAAAGTGCTGCAGCTTCCGTTTTTTTTTTTGGGGGGGGGGGGGGTCACTGCAACTTCTCTTTCTATTTTTTTTCTGGGGGAGGGGAGAGGAAAATTTAAACTTATCTTCCTTTTTCTGTAGGGCCATGTAACGCCTCTTCCTTTTTCTTGGTAATGTTACTGTCTTTTGTTCATAATAATAAGACTTGTCTTCAAGTCCGAAAATTAGGGAGGAATGCAGTATTTTACGTGTATACGTAGCCCAAGCTGTGACCTACATATTTTGCCACATCCAGGGCAAGAATAACCGTGGTCCGCCGGTTGTCAATTAAGATTTTCTTTTCATCGTCTACGTCTGTCCACGGCAGTGGATTTTCTTTCGGTCTCAAATGTGTATAGAATTCCACAAAAAAGTATTTTATTTTATATATTTCAATTTCCTAAACTCAAAAACGAATCCATTACTTTTCAAAACAAACATCTCACCACTTGAACTTCTGACTCTCGCGACTGTATTTTATTGCTATAAGAATTTTAACCGATCTTCCCCATTAGATTGTAAACAAAGAGAGGACTACACTCATGAACATGGGTCTATTCTAAAACAAGAAATAATAAAAAAAAATTGAGAGGGATATATTTAATAAGACATTAGCAATGACTCTTCCTAAAATGTGCCCCCCCTTTTCCCTGTAGTAACCTAATAAAACACTACAGAATGTCTTGATCCTTGCCTTTATATGTCAAAACAGTTCACCGTAACACAGTACACACACACAAGCTGACCTGGACACTAAGACATTTTGACACACCAGTACAGGTCAGTTCACGACACACAACAAGAAACATAAGTACACAACAATACCAGCCCGCATCCAACAATAGATTCATTACATAGCTGTCATTACATAGTTGTCATTACATAGTTGTCATTACATAGTTGTCATTACATAGTTGTCATTACATAGTTGTCATTACATAGTTGTCATTACATAGTTGTCATTACATAGTTGTCATTACATAGTTGTCATTACATAGCTGTCAATGTTTAGTTTGTATACGATTCACATGAAAACATTTTGTATACGACTCTGTGACTCACATGAAACAAATGTACCATTGCGTTGACCCTTTGTCTGCGGCCACCTTGAACAGAGAGAGAGCGATGAGAGAAATGGTCGGGGCGATGGTCAATGGTCCAATGTACCTCATCAGGAATCCAATCAAACCTGTGAATCCAATGATAATGGACAACAGCGAGGCTACCATCAAGGCCCCTTGCAGCTGTGAACGTGAAATAGAAATATTGTTTTGTTTTAAACGTATGGGGTGTGGTAACTGAGGGATAAAGCGCTGGCTGAGTGGTAAAGTGGTTGGCTTCTGAACCGGAGTTTCCGGGTTTGAATCCTGGTGAAGACTGGGATTTTTAATTCCGGGATCTTTAGGACGCCTCCGAGTCCACCCATCTCTAATGAGTACCTGAAATAAGTTGGGAAAAAGTAAAGGAGGTTTGTCGTTGTGTTGGACATATTAACGTGTTCACCGTGGGCCACAGAGAGAGATAATCTTTCCATCATCTGCCATATCTTCAACTTCGAAGGAAAATCCGAAACACGTCAAACATTACTCAAACTTGAAACTAGCCGAAATATCAACAAGAGTTCAAACAATTTTCTATTACAGTACCTTACATAAATAAAATAGTTTAACACGTTTACATCAGTGATAATTAATTAAGGCTAAGTTAATTGACATAACATTGCGAGATGTGCATCCTGGCCTTGAGAGTATCTGACTAGTACAAACAAAAGCACATTTTACTATTATTTAAACAAAAATGTTGAAGGAAACCAAAAAAAGAAAACTTGATTTTAAGGATAAAGATTTACAGTGCTCGGTAGTACTAGCATACAGGAGGCATGTATAGCAGTTGTCAATAACTTCCCAATTGGACTATTTCAACTCTTCAATCTAGTAGATAAGATTTATTGCAGGTAATATAGTTCTTATGAGTTATTTATAGACCAGAACTGGGTTTCATAGATATTCCTTTCACCACTTACCTAAGAGTATAGACACTTAGAAGAGACACTAACAACAGAGCTAGACAAGCCTTAGAGTGGGCCCCCCTAGGGCACAAGACGAAGAGGAAAACCAAAAAGAACATGGCAACGCAGTGCACTAGATGAGGCAGAGAGGACAGGAAAGAGCTGGGAATAGACCATGATAAGTGGCGTGTTTTTGTGAGGCGCTATGTTCCACTAGGAACGCAAAGGAAAGTTGATAATACACACTCTACTGGAGAGTATTTTCCCTTGTGAAAGCTTTGCCATTACAAACAATAACTTCCATTGATAAGTATTTCCTATGTAATAATATGACGTCATTTGTTTTGTTGTATACGTACCTGACAGAGATTTGATTTCCATATCAGCTTGTGGTCTTCAGAAGCTAGGGGAGCTAATGTCGACTTGTTTACTATAAAGAAACCAAACGGAGAAGTACATTACACAGCAAGTACAGGATAGACCTGTTTGACTTAAAGACTTGCTAAGTACAGGATAGAACTGTTTGACTTAAAGACTTGCTAACTAACACTTAATTTTTTAAAAAAGGACTCGTTTAGAAACAAGATCTGACTCTATGTGTATGTGTATGTGTTTAAGAGAGGGGGAGAAAAAAGTGACAGAAAGAGATTTTCAACTACAGACACTTAATTCACATCTTATCTTATCTTATATAATACAGACGTTACTTCAAAAAAGAAGATGATTTCGTCCTACGCGTCATGCATTCAGTCATGCATATTTACCAGTGACTTAAATTCTGCCAAGTCTCTGGTTTTCCTGGCTAGTTCAGGCAAACCATTCCATGCTCTAATGGCACTAGGGAAGAAAGAGCAGTTTTTGTATTTGGAGATTATGGTTCAGTGTTTTGTGTCTAATTGCTACTTTACTCTTAAGTCTTCTATCCTGAAGGCTTTCTAAATTTAGTGATTTTACTAAAGGTGTTAACTCTAGTGAAATGTGAATATTCGTTTGTTATGAATCTCGCTGCTCTATTTTGTGTCTGTTCCAGTAACAGTAACTCTATGTCAAAATAATTGTCACATGTATAGAAAGTACAGCCTTATTAGACGCAAATATCTATGACAGAGTACATTTTTACGACATTTGAAAAAAAAATACATAGTTTGACCTACTATAAACTTAAGTAGCAAAACAAAGTGATTTACAATAGAAACACTTTAAATGATTTCATTGCCACTTAAAGAGATATCTGTACACACTACGATAACAAAGAGTTGAGAATAGAAAGTTTAAGGTTATCGAACAGGAATATCAGGTCAAGGTCTTTTTGTGACCTTATTAAGAACTTTGTATGAGAACAAATATTTCACATTACAAGTCAATTAAAATAAAGGAGGTCCATAACTTATATTTATTCTGCAATAGAACTTAATACAAACAAATATTACGTGCTCCATCAAGTATGTTAATATTAAAAAAAGTACACACTGAACCTTTTAGTATAGTAATATCGGAGTTGGGGTGGCTAAGTGGTTAAGTGTTTGGCTTCCGAACGTTTGGTTCGAATCTCGGTGAAGACTGGGCTTTTGAATTTCGGGATTTTTAGGGGGCCCCTGAGAGCAACTCAAATGGGTACCCGACTTTCGTTGGCGAAATACGTTGGTCATTGTGCTGGCCAAGAAGCAGATGACTTTAGCATCAAAACAAGGTCTGAAAGTGGAAAATTCACTTTACTTTAATAAGACTTCTAAAATAATTTTTGGAAATGTACAAATAGACCTTCAGTGCTCGCATGAAATATTAGGTATCTACTCATCTTGTTTCTCAACTACAGCATACACACCAGAAGTAGAAAAAGGGTGAAAGTACAACAGTGCCTGGCGATTACAGAAGCCCAACCTGTGTCCGCAGCTGTGTATTAAGGATTGGCCTCTTTAGTCACATTAGAAATTACAAGGGGAGATTGTGGTCTCTCACAGACAGACAGCTACTGCACTTAAATTTTTAGTATGCGGAGTACTAACTGACCTTTAAGATCGTTGTAGGGGCAATTGTCTGGCGATACGGACATCACAACAAAGGCGGGGACGATGAAGGAGTAACTGATACTTTGAATAATGGGTAGTCTGTAGATAAAACAGACAAAACATTCAACCATTCATCAATAAACCACAGATTGTAGTAAATCTTAGAATGTTACTGTATTTTTAGCGGCCCCCGAAAGGGGAAAAGACGCTATTAGTTTTGTGTGGCCTGTCTGTCCGTCTGTCTGTCTGTCTGTCTGTCTGTCTGTCTGTCCGTCC